>QEPC01011882.1:275975-287364 GCA_003113815.1 Sphenodon punctatus
CTGCCCCTATTTCTTCAGGTGTCAAGCACCTAGCAAGGAGCCAATTGTCTCCTGTCATAGAAACATACCCTACAGATGGAGTCCATGGAGGAGCTGATGAACCTTCAACTATAATAGGCTCTTTAACTTCTACCCTTTGAGGAGAAACAACCTGTATCATGGGTTCAAGAGGGGACTTTTGGAACGAGTCCCTAATATCCACCAAAGTTGTCTTTAATACCCCTATTTGTTCAATAATGTTTGTCTGTTCTTCCAAGGGGAGCTGCTCAAAGACCGAAATCAACACCGTTTCCCGTTGGTCTGCATCCTTCCCCTCCAATTGAGTACTAAATGTACCCACTGGTATCTGTTCACTCAGTTTGGTAATACTTACCTCCTTATCATCACTATCAAATGTGATTAAATTAATGGACTGATTGTTCTCATTATCTTTTGACTTACCCTACTCCACCTTGATCTTTACATGTGGGTGTACAGCCTGATTTGTAAAACATCAGAAAACTCCTATGCCAAAAATCCCCAACTGGGTCTTGAAATCATATACTTTCTTAGTAGATGGGATAGAATTGAACGTAATTATAGCTCTTGCTCTAACATAGTTAAAGAACAGATATTCAATCTGTGCTACTTCTGCAGCTAATATCTTTTAAAATGATATTTTCCCAATTAGCCTCAGTCTGGAAGGCTTAGGCTCCAGCTATTCTTGGCTGAGCAAGCCCCTAGGCTTGGGATAATTTACAAGAGCCAACTGCTTTGAATCCAAGTGCAATTTCCAGTCAATTCTATTATAACCCCAAATAGCTGGAAGGAAGTTAGGGCTATCTAGAATTGTACTCCTAGGTTCCAAAGGAGGCCTTACTCCCACCCTTAACATATCTTCACCTTGGCCTAATTGGGTTATCTGTTCTTTATCCTGAGAGCTTAATACCTCATTGTCATTTGATGGTATCATGGGTACTAATTTGTCTGTCCTCACCTTTTGGTCAAGACAATTGTTACCACTTATATCTTGCCCATCCTCAGTGACCATTGTACTACTAGTGGATATTGACTGAGAGTTGCTACTGTTGCTCAACAACTCATCTGTGGAAGTTTTCTTCAGACCTGAACAGGTGGTCTCATGCTGTTTCCCTATCAGCTTAAACGGCCTCCTAAAATTAAAGCTGTTTTTGATCCCTAGACCTTTCCTACCGCTTTTTATATTTTTGCTCTTCCTCTTAAGGAGGCATTTCTTTGATTGTCCTCCCTTATTTCCAGCATTTGTTAACATCCACCATCCTTATTAGTTCCATTATCCTTACCTATAACCTCATCCACAACACTAAGTGTGGAAGCTATCTCCACCCCCTTCTTCCCTACAGCCTCCCTATCCATGAGTAAGCCCTGCAAAATTACCAGGTCAACCATAGTTTGGAGCAAACCTTTAATTTCTAAAATAAACTTTTGCATTCTTGTTATATTATTAAATATTCCTGACTCTATGTTACTGGTCAAAGCACAATAGTCCCTTAAGGCCTCCCAAACACATGATCCTGGGTGATTGCCTTCCTGGTCTAGTAGACTGGAGCCAGTAATTGGCCTATATACTTCCTCACTATCGTCCCCTGCGCCAGGTCCAAGCCTGGCCCCATATTCCTTGCTCCCATTGGAGGCTTTTCTATGGGCCCTGTGGAGGGGTCTCTTCCATATCGAACTTCTCTTCATAGGATGGAAGGCCCAGCCTCTACTCAGGTTCTTCCTGTCGCTCCCCCACCCCCACAGCTGCAAGGGGCTCAGCTAAGCAAGATTGGCTACTGTCCACATCCAATCAACATTCCTTCTGTTCCATTACTATTGCTGTATAATCTACTATCCTTCCTAATTTTCCCTTATTTGGGAAGAACTCTGTAATTTTGGATTGATCTATAACAAATAGGGAGTCCTTCATTTCTAGTTTACCGGCAACTAGTTTCTCAAGTGCACTTCTGGTGATGGTGGGCATACAGAAGTTAGTAAAAGAGAAAAACCTAGTAGTTAGTGGGGCATTAGAAAACACTAACACCCACCAGCTAAAAATTAACTAAAACCTTTCACAGCTCCCCCAAGGAAGGCAAAAATTATCCTGTTAGGGTTTGACAGACCCAGCTGTGCATATGCCCACTCAACTCAGTGATTATGCAACAATAGACCATAAGCAACCTCAGTTGTCAATAACTAATAAGTCAAGATTGTCCAATTCTTCCCAGAGCTTGCCCATGGCAAGCTCGTTCCCTGGTTACATAACTAGATCTTAGAATACTCCAGTTGCCTAGATCTTCAGAGCACTTGACTGTAATGAAGACTTGGTCCCTAGTTGGAAAATTAAAGTCAAAGAGAGTCCAACCAGCCTGGTTCTTCTCAGAGCTCACCCACGATGAAGGTTTGGCACCTGTCTGGAAAGGAGGAATTTCACTGGTCCCAGCTTGTCCCCTGGGCGACTAACTGAGGTCAGGTTCACCTCCCGTTGCAAGATTTAGCCCCTGGATGAAAACAAAAAGTAGTCCCACTGGCCTAGCTCTTCCCAGAGCTCACCCATGGCAAGGTTTGGACCCGGAATAGAAAGTAAAAAGTAAAAATAGTCCCACCAGCCTAACTCTTTATAGAGCTCACTCACAGCAAAGGTTTGGCCCAAGGAAAAATAGTCAGCCTCGCTCTTCCCAGGCTCACCAATGGCAAGATTTGGCCCCTGGATGGAAAGCAAAAATAGACCCACCAGCCTGGCTCCTCCGAGAGCTCACCCACGGCAAGGTTTGATCCCTGACTAAAAAGCAGAAGGGTAAAATAGTCCTACTGGACTTGTTCTTCCCAGAGTTCACCCACAGAAAAGTTTTGGCCCCTGTATGAAAAGTAAAAATTGAGCCACTGGCCTAGATTTTTCCAGGGCTTGCCTGTGGTGAAAACATGGCCCCTTGACTATGAAACTATTGGGCCCAGCCCCGCCAGTCCCCCAAAGGGCCTCCCTAAGGGCCGTGCCCTTAGGCAGGTGGCCCTTTGGTGTGTGCCCGTGGTGCTTGCCTGCAACTACGCAGACGGGTGCAGGGCTTTATGCTCCCCACTGGTCAGCTTCCAGTCCAGTTCCTCCAATGCTGTGCGGGAGTGACCTAGGCAGCTCCCAGCCCTCAATCCACTCCCCAACTGAGGCTGCAGCTGGTGGCTGTTGTGGATTGGAATACCTCAACCACCGATAGGGTTAGTTAAAATTCAAGGAACAGGAGTATAACTGCAAACACTGTTGTTTGCAGTATACTCGAAATCCAGCCCTGACATTTGGAGGGAAAAAAGCTTCTGGATGTGGCAGATGACACTTCTAGCCCTGCACCCACATGCAGAGCTTGCTCTAAGTTTCCCAGCTGGGAGATTCCCTGTCGTGAGAATCATCGCCCCGTGCAATGTGGGCAAGTGGCCTGTGACTTTAGTACTTTGCAACAACTGGGACTTGGGACAACTCACATTTTTGCCCATGGCTTTTCACCAATGTCATAGTGAAGGTTTGCTATGACTGGTTCAATAAATAGTGAAACTTTGCCCCGAAACAAAATTTAAAAATGCTTATGGATGCCTATGAAATCACTTTAAAAGGCAACTCTCCCACCCTCCTCACTTTTCTGCTATGTATAACTTTTCTGCTATTACATTGGTAGGAAGTTTCATTCCTCGGTTCCTTCCAGCAGAGGAAGGCAAGTTAGTTCTGCCATGTTTAAAGCATCACTGTTGACATTCTGGATTCTTACACAGGGCTGAATGCCAAGAAAACCTATTTGTGTGGATAAATCACTGAGCAAATGGGACTGAGGTTTGATCAGGTACATCTTAACCTGCCAGTATATGAAACTGCCTCTGTTTTCCTTCCTCTGCTGTCAGGGCATCAATAGTACCAGTCAGTTGAAACAGAGGATACATAATCAGTAAAAGTGAAAAAAGAGGAACTAAAAGGCTTTCCTGTCTACTTGATGGAAATCATTCACTAGGCTCACTTGCTTAAGTTTTCAATTCAAAGTATGCCACAGGGAAACAAACCAATACCAGTAAGGCACGATTTCAACCAAGGAGTTCTCACTTTAAGAAAGCAACTTGAAATCAACTCTGTTGATATATGTTGTTTTTGTCCAAAAGTACTCCCCTGTCATTTTCAGGTTCTTAACCCTGCAGATGGAGATGGCAGTTCCAATAACTTTCACAACACATTATGGAGCTCCTTGAGGCTTCAACTTATACGTTCCTTACTTTCTTTTGAACCCTAGAAACATAAAGGAAAATATCATACACAAAATGTATAACAAGAAGTTTTTGGCTACATATCCCAGCATTGGATTCGCTATTCAGCTCTCTCCATTAGATCTCTTGACTACATTTGATACTGTTGACCATGAGTTGTTGGTGGTTCACTTGTGGGACCGGGGTGGGCACCGGGCGGGACTGTTCTTGAATGGTTGCGTTCCTTCCTGGCCAGGAGAACTCAACGTGTGGTGTTGGGTGATTGTTCATCTCCTCCCCGGGACCTCANAATTAACTAAAACCTTTCACAGCTCCCCCAAGGAAGGCAAAAATTATCCTGTTAGGGTTTGACAGACCCAGCTGTGCATATGCCCACTCAACTCAGTGATTATGCAACAATAGACCATAAGCAACCTCAGTTGTCAATAACTAATAAGTCAAGATTGTCCAATTCTTCCCAGAGCTTGCCCATGGCAAGCTCGTTCCCTGGTTACATAACTAGATCTTAGAATACTCCAGTTGCCTAGATCTTCAGAGCACTTGACTGTAATGAAGACTTGGTCCCTAGTTGGAAAATTAAAGTCAAAGAGAGTCCAACCAGCCTGGTTCTTCTCAGAGCTCACCCACGATGAAGGTTTGGCACCTGTCTGGAAAGGAGGAATTTCACTGGTCCCAGCTTGTCCCCTGGGCGACTAACTGAGGTCAGGTTCACCTCCCGCTGCAAGATTTAGCCCCTGGATGAAAACAAAAAGTAGTCCCACTGGCCTAGCTCTTCCCAGAGCTCACCCACGGCAAGGTTTGGACCCGGAATAGAAAGTAAAAAGTAAAAATAGTCCCACCAGCCTAACTCTTTATAGAGCTCACTCACAGCAAAGGTTTGGCCCAAGGAAAAATAGTCAGCCTCGCTCTTCCCAGGCTCACCAATGGCAAGATTTGGCCCCTGGATGGAAAGCAAAAATAGACCCACCAGCCTGGCTCCTCCGAGAGCTCACCCACGGCAAGGTTTGATCCCTGACTAAAAAGCAGAAGGGTAAAATAGTCCTACTGGACTTGTTCTTCCCAGAGTTCACCCACAGAAAAGTTTTGGCCCCTGTATGAAAAGTAAAAATTGAGCCACTGGCCTAGCTTTTTCCAGGGCTTGCCTGTGGTGAAAACATGGCCCCTTGACTATGAAACTATTGGGCCCAGCCCCGCCAGTCCCCCAAAGGGCCTCCCTAAGGGCCGTGCCCTTAGGCAGGTGGCCCTTTGGTGTGTGCCCGTGGTGCTTGCCTGCAACTACGCAGACGGGTGCAGGGCTTTATGCTCCCCACTGGTCAGCTTCCAGTCCAGTTCCTCCAATGCTGTGCGGGAGTGACCTAGGCAGCTCCCAGCCCTCAATCCACTCCCCGACTGAGGCTGCAGCTGGTGGCTGTTGTGGATTGGAATACCTCAACCACCGATAGGGTTAGTTAAAATTCAAGGAACAGGAGTATAACTGCAAACACTGTTGTTTGCAGTATACTCGAAATCCAGCCCTGACATTTGGAGGGAAAAAAGCTTCTGGATGTGGCAGATGACACTTCTAGCCCTGCACCCACATGCAGAGCTTGCTCTAAGTTTCCCGGCTGGGAGATTCCCTGTCGTGAGAATCATCGCCCCGTGCAACGTGGGCAAGTGGCCTGTGACTTTAGTACTTTGCAACAACTGGGACTTGGGACAACTCACATTTTTGCCCATGGCTTTTCACCAATGTCATAGTGAAGGTTTGCTATGACTGGTTCAATAAATAGTGAAACTTTGCCCCGAAACAAAATTTAAAAATGCTTATGGATGCCTATGAAATCACTTTAAAAGGCAACTCTCCCACCCTCCTCACTTTTCTGCTATGTATAACGTTTCTGCTATTACATTGGTAGGAAGTTTCATTCCTCGGTTCCTTCCAGCAGAGGAAGGCAAGTTAGTTCTGCCATGTTTAAAGCATCACTGTTGACATTCTGGATTCTTACACAGGGCTGAATGCCAAGAAAACCTATTTGTGTGGATAAATCACTGAGCAAATGGGACTGAGGTTTGATCAGGTACATCTTAACCTGCCAGTATATGAAACTGCCTCTGTTTTCCTTCCTCTGCTGTCAGGGCATCAAGAGTACCAGTCAGTTGAAACAGAGGATACATAATCAGTAAAAGTGAAAAAAGAGGAACTAAAAGGCTTTCCTGTCTACTTGATGGAAATCATTCACTAGGCTCACTTGCTTAAGTTTTCAATTCAAAGTATGCCACAGGGAAACAAACCAATACCAGTAAGGCACGATTTCAACCAAGGAGTTCTCACTTTAAGAAAGCAACTTGAAATCAACTCTGTTGATATATGTTGTTTTTGTCCAAAAGTACTCCCCTGTCATTTTCAGGTTCTTAACCCTGCAGATGGAGATGGCAGTTCCAATAACTGTCACAACACATTATGGAGCTCCTTGAGGCTTCAACTTATACGTTCCTTACTTTCTTTTGAACCCTAGAAACATAAAGGAAAATATCATACACAAAATGTATAACAAGAAGTTTTTGGCTACATATCCCAGCATTGGATTCGCTATTCAGCTCTCTCCATTAGATCTCTTGACTACATTTGATACTGTTGACCATGAGTTGTTGGTGGTTCACTTGTGGGACCGGGGTGGGCACCGGGCGGGACTGTTCTTGAATGGTTGCGTTCCTTCCTGGCCAGGAGAACTCAACGTGTGGTGTTGGGTGATTGTTCATCTCCTCCCCGGGACCTCACGTGTGGAGTGTCACAAGGTTCTATTATGTCCCCTCTCCTGTTCAGTGTGTACATACAGCCTTTGACCAAGGTCGTCAGAGGAATTGGTGAGTGGTGTCATCAGTATGCTGATGACACCCAACTTTACCTCTCTTTTTCAGCTAGGCCTGGCAGTCTTGGTGCTTACTCAGTCTAGCAACTGTGGGGACTGGACAAGGGAGAGCCCTCTGAAGCCGAATCCCAACAAGATGGAGGTGATGCTGGTGGGAGGGGCTGAGGGAAAGGTGACACGCATCATTTACAGGGTCTTCCCTCTGTTGGTCCCTCAGGTTCATAGTCTGGGGCTGCTCCTCTATCTGCAGCTTTGCCTGGATGCTCATTTGACAGCTGTGACTAGGGGTGCATTTTGCCAATTACATCTGGTACGACAACTTCGGCCATACATCTCAGACTCCAACCTAGCCATCAGCATCCATGCTTTCGTCACCTCAAGACTGGACTACTGAAACGCACTCTATGTTGGGCTACCCTTGGTGATGGTCCAGAGACTGCAGTTGATTCAGAACGCAGTGGTCCGTCTCCTTACAGGGATGGTTTGCCATGAGCACATTACACCGGTGCTCTAGTCTCTGCACTGACTGACCATAGTCTTCCGGGTCAAATTCAAGGTGTTGGTTTTGATCTATAAAGTCCTGTATGGCCTGGGCCCCACTTATCTGTGGGATTGCCTCACCACCCGGGTCCTGTATTGGCCCCTGCAGTAGGTTGGGGACACCTCCCACAAGGTTCCCCAAGGTAATAGCTATGAAGAGGGTGTTTTCAGTGGCTACACCGAGGCTATGGAGCTCCTTCCTGACAGAGGTCCACCTGGCCCTAGACCTTCCCTCTTTCTGTAGATCGTGTAAGTAGGCAGTTTAAGACCTGACTGTTCTGCCTGGCTTATGACCAGGGAAATGGGTTGGGGGTGGGAGGGTATTTTTTAACTCCACCGTGGGGGTATTTTATTGTAGATTTTATATTGTTATTTATTCTCTGTGTTTTATTGATGATGATAATATATTTTTATGGTTTATAATGTTGTGAGCCGCCCTTATATATAAATGAATTGTACTCAGTGACATTCTAACTGCTTACACCAGTAATGAGCTTTGCTCATTGTTCCCACTCTTTGATCTTTCCAGTTATATTTTGCACAGTTAATGACTGCAGTGTTTTTTTTATTCCTAGGAACCAGTGTGTTCCCGTGGATTGTGTGCTTGACTTGATGTTGATGGCATGCAATGGGGCAGCGCAGGGCAGGAAGTCCCATGTTCAAATTGTAGCCTCATTATCTCTCAGGCCATTTTTACATGTCCCCACTGGGTGGGAGTGGGGTCCGTTGGCGTGCTGGTGCATGCGTGGTGGCTGAGTGGGGCATACATATGTGTGCACATGCATCAGCATGCACAGAGCAACCTCCGTTTTTGTGGGTTGCTCCATGCATGTTGATATTGGAGTGAGTGGGGATACATGTTCAGTGGCAGCATGCACGCACACCCACTCACCATGCATGCACCTGCCAGGTCCTTCGCACAGTTGGCGCCCACTCCTCAACACCCAGATTCATGCATGGCTTCCGCGCTTGTAAAAAGAGCCATAGTCTCAGTTTCTCAGTTTGTTTACTGTAAAATGGGGTGATAAGACATAGGTGATGGTCCTTAATAGCCAGTCAGCATTATGTGGGGCTGCATGTTTGATGCCGACCTCTGAGTTGGGGGACATCACAAGGACATTATGCACATGGCTCTCCCCCTTCATGGATGAGAAATAACACTGTTAGGACTTTTTCCTGAAAACCTTATATAGGGTTTGCAGGAAAAAGGGAGATGATTTAAATACCTGCTGAATTGCATACATAGAGGCCTGTGTACCACATAAGAGCAGAACTGGTCAAATAGTAATTTTCTTCCAGAAGGGGAAAAATGTAATTAATATTTTCTTTGTGAAGAGAGAATTGACTTTCATAGAAAGGTCAGAATTAAATAGTCATAGCTGGTCTAAGCAACAGAAAACATGGGAAATGATTGGCGTAGCATGGGAAGGTATAAAGATCTAATGGGAAAAGAAATACTGGGGAATTCGCTGGAAGTAATGGGATGCAGTTGAGAAAGGGAATGAACATAAGGAAAAGAATCTGGGGGTGGAATGGCTGACTAAGGGCTGTCTCTTATACACATCTAGATGTGTATAAGAGACAGTTTCGGTACGGGGCCAACGGGCCCCGCAACGTCTGAAATCACCCTAAGTGGGACAATCTCCTCCTAAGCAACGTGTTCAAGACCCCTCATGTGTGGCAGTTAAACCTGCACTAAAACTATGGATGCCTTTACACTGATGGCACCACCTCAGGTTTTGCTCCACCTCAGAACTGGGTGGCCCATCTGTGTAAAGGTGGGTCACCAAATGTGGAGCAGAATCAGAGCAGATGCCTCCTGCTCTGCTCCAGCCCCACTAGCAATTCATCAGAACATGCTGGAGCACTGCCAGTAGAGCGGGCTGCCCAAATTAGGGGCACCGGCCTGAGGCACAGCTGTGGTCCATCTACTTGGTGAACAACTGCTGCAGTCTAAAAATGTGGATGATACTGTTGGATATAAAATTCACCATTCATTTCAGCCCTAGGGAGTCTCACCAAATTCACTTCTAGCTGGTTTTAGAGAAGTTATTAAAATGGTTTTCTTTCTAAAATCTGACCCTGCCTTACTGTGGCCACTGCAAAAACCTTAATCCATGCACTATTCATCTCTTGCTTTGACTACTGTAACTTCCTCCTTACTGGTTTCCCCTGCTCTGATCTGGCCCCCCTCATCCCCGTCAATGCCACGCTGCCAAAGCCATCCACCTCACCCGTCCCTTTGACCATATTCAGCCCTTCCTCTCCACCCTACGCCGGCTCCCTCTACAGGAATGCATTCAGCACAAGCTCCTGGTCATCACCTTCAAGGCTCTTGCTCCCCCATATCTCTCTGCTCTTGTATTCCACCACACTCCTGCCTGGGAGCTTCGCTCCTCCTCTGCCCCCACCCTCGCCTGGTTGTGACTCCCCTGCTACTCTAAATGTCTTTGCTCCTTCTCTCTTGCTGCTCCCCATGCCTGTAACTCCTTCCCTGGATAAATTTGTTCTGCTCCCTCCCTCCCAATTTTCAATCCCTTGTGAAAAATCTACCTCTTCCATCAGGCGTTCCCTGGCCTGTCATGAGTGAAATTGCATCCTCTTCCCTCTCTCCCTCAGAATTTCTTCCCTGTAACTAAGTTAAGCACGTGCACTTGCATTTTCTCAACCTCATGAATGTATCCTTGTCTCTCCTGATGTTCACCTCCTTCTTGTTTCCTCCTTGTCTCTCTTCGATTGTAAGTCCCTTGTTGTAGGGACCTGTCTATAACTGATTTTACAGTGCCAGGTACACTGCTTGCGCTATATAAATAAATAAAATAAATACATAAAATAAAATAATAATAATAATTGTGTTTCCCTTGTTCCTGTTGTTTTTATAGTTGCAAGCTAACAGATGTTATTCTGATGTCAAAACTGAGTCAGAATTGCTTAGACTGATCTCCAAACAGTCTGTCCATTTGGTTCAGGCAGTTTGTGTATCACGCACATATAAATGTCTTATGTTCAACCGTTATTAAATTATCTGTTATACCTCTTATTTATTTAGAGATAAGGATTAAATGATTTTTATATCTGGGCCTGATTTATCTTGTTGAAGCTGAGTCAGTTATCTGTATGGGTTATCTGTAGCTCCTCACACAGATACAACATTTATTGTGCTTTATCACAATCACACATGACTAGCTATTACAGCTGTTCATCAAAAGGAATACAGATACTCTAGCAGGCAGTAGTGAAACCTCTCCAGAAAAAATATGTTTAATAAGCCCCTCTGCTGGAAGAGATGACAGGGCTAGGGCTAAATTCCCTGCTGGTGTATAAATAGGTGAAACACCCCTGAAGTCAACAAAGCAGCATTCATTTACACCATGGTCTCTAGACTCAGTCCTAGATTGTTTTGGCTTCTGTCTACAAAACCCTGGATTCCGGAGTGGCTTCCAGGAGTGAAGATATCACCTGACCATCTGCTTTATACAGCAAAGGTGCACAGAGAAGCATCTCGGTTGCTGTCCCAGTATTGTGGAACTCTCTCCCTTTGGAGATTTTTATTTTATTTATTTATTTAGATTTTTATTCTGCCCTATTCCTGAAGACTCAGGGCAGCTAACAAAATAAAATAAAATACAAGATAAAATACACATTAAATGCTTATAACCCCTCATTCCAAGTCCACCCCAGGATCTACCCCTGCCTTTTAAAAGCCTTGCCAAACAAATACGTCTTGCACTACCTCAGGAAGACGTCCAGGCTCGGGCTTAGGCAAA
>QEPC01011882.1:287464-310752 GCA_003113815.1 Sphenodon punctatus
GGACAACCACAGTTTTGAGGCAGTCAGGCATCCTGCCCTCCTAATAGGAGGCATTGGGCATTTTTACACACACCATAAAGTTCTGGGTTTTTCAATCTTCTGACTTGACAAGTCGACAAGTAAGTTCCAGATGTATTCCACACACACACACACACACACACACACACCCTCAGGCAGTTCCTGGATGCATTGTTCACACAAACGCTGCCCTGAGGCAGCCTAAAGTAGCAGCAGCTGTAGACGTGACAGGCTGTCATGGAATCCAAGTGACCACAGTTGCCTGGAGCAAAGCAGTTTATCAGGAGAACATTTTACACACAAAGGTTTAAGATCTGGGTAAGTGATTTAGAGACACACAGAAAGTTCATGATGTAACAGAAAACATGCACGGAAAATGTGTGTGTAAAAACACCCATTGTCAACCCCAGCCAACAATGGCCCCAAATTCTCCTGGCTAGTTTTCACCCACCAGGATGGAGATGGATTAAAATCACAGCTGGTTGTCTGCACCACTCCAAGCACATCCTCTGCATTGGAAGGTGAGACTAATTGAAGCTGATCCATGCAGACCAGACAGGACTGAATATTTCCAACCCCAAACTCTGACTCTGCAACCAAATTATCAGTTCCTAAGTCATGCCAAATACTAGCAACTTCATCTGTAAAGTAGGCGGCAAACTCATCACAGCAGGCAACTAATGACTTTCACTATAGGTGGAGACATCCAGGATTTAACAGGCTATTCACCACCCAGAAGAGCTCTTCTGGATGGCACAATGATGGTAGCAAAGAAAGATTTCTTAACCCTGCCACTGCCACAGCATGGTGTGTCAAAAAAGATCTATGTCGCCGGCAGTTGGCTTTGATCTTTGTTGCCCTACTCTATTCCTTCTCTGTAGCCAGCACATTTTATTTGTATTATGATTGTCATCTCTGGTTCCCTTTTCTCAGAGATGGCCAGAGTAATGGCATGTGCAGGGACCTAACCCTACTTTGTTGTCTCTGTGGTCAGTAATGCAGACCACTTACCATGGCTCTGAGGACACCTAGTAGTCCACAGACTGTAGTTTGTGAATCACTGATGCACATATTGAAACTCAATCCTGACAAGACAGAGATGATGTAAGTGGGCGGGGTCAGGGATCTGGGAAAGGAGGAAACCCCCATTTTTGTGGGGTTCCTTCTTCCATTGCTTCCATGTGTGCGGAGCTTTGGGGTGCTCCTGGATTCACAGTTGCACTTGGATCAGCAGGTGTCGTCTGTGGTCAGGAGTGCCTTTCGCCAAATATGTATGGTGAAGAGGCTCTGCCCATATGACTCAGACTCCAATCTCACCACTGCCTTACATGCATCCGTCACCTTGAGGCTGGACTCCTGTAATGAGCTCTACATGAGACTGCCCATGATGATGGTCCGGAAACTGCAGCTGATGCAAAATGTGGCAGCCCATCCCCTGGTAGGAATGGGCTGCAGGGAGCACAACCAGTGCTCCAAGTGTTGCACTGGCTGCCAGTTGACTTCTGGGCCTGATCCAGGGTGCTGGTTTTGACCTATAAAGCTTTATATGGCCTGGGTCCCCCTCACCTGAGGGACCGCCTCACTCCCTGGGCCCTGGGGCGGACACTGCAATAATCTGGGGGCACCCTCCTGGAGGTCCCACATTTTCAATGGGTCTGGATGGACAGGAGGGCATTCTTGATGGCCACTCCATCGCTATGGACTGCCCGCCCTCCCAGTGGAGCTTCGCTTCAGCTTGGACCTTCTCACTTTCCACTGGCATTGTAAGATCTGTCTTTTCTGCCAAGCATTTGTCAGAGGGGAGGAGGGGGGTGGGATGGGTTGATTTGGGTTTGTGGGGTAGGTATTTATTACACAGACCTGGATATAGTATCGAGTAGAGTTTTCTCATTTTTATTGTATTTTAATGTTTTTATGGCACTACGTGAGCTGCCTCGAGTCACCTTCGGGTGAGAGGGGTGGAATATAAATAGATTTATAAATAAATATAGTTAAAGCTCTTCAGTGCTTAAATTGTGGAGCAGTATTGCTCATGTACAGGTTTTCTGGTGTTCTTTGCAGTCTGTGTCATAGGGGTGGGGGGGAAGGAGGACAGAGAAGAATTGCACACACTCACACATAAACTCCAACCATATGCTCTGCAGGAAAATCTTAGGAGAAAAATGCCCATCAGGATAGTATTGTAGCCCTATGGGTCTCAGCGAGACCAGGCCTCTATCATCATAGGGCGCAGAGCTCGCAATGAAGATTATGGCCTCATGCCACACACAGTCACTCCACTCACTCACACTCTCACAAGGGGGGAGGGGAAGGGCAGGTGTTGGGCATGTGGGGGGAAGGAGGGCAGGAATCAGGTCAGGGGGAGAGTGGGGCAGGACTTTCATACAAAAGAGGATAAGGAAGAGAAACCAGGGAAGGGGGAGGAGTCTTGCACACTGTTCACCCAGCACTCACTTACACACACACAATGATAGGGAAGGAACACAAGGAACACAGTCAAAACACACTCTAGAATTCACAATAGGCAAGGAAAAAGACAAATGTACTTAGTTTTCTTGGCCAGCTTCTCAGCTCTGCTTACTGGCACTGTGTGTCTCACAGCGCCGGGATTTATACTCATGACCCCTCTCCTCTTTGTGCCTGGAGCCGTGCAGAGTGCTGCACAGGCTCAGGCAATGACCTCACGTCTCGTAAGGTCGAAGGCCAGGGCTCTGCGTTATCAGCGCCGGAGCGTATTCCCTTGGCAACCGGACGCTGTGACGGGGCATCCAGCGCCACGGCGTCTAACAGCGGTGCTGCGGCTTGAGCTGGAGCAGGAAGGGAGGGCTGCCGCTGCTCCCAAAACCCCAGAAATCTCCCCTTGTGGTGTCCAGCACCACCACGGCTGACAGCCTGATTATAAATAGTTATGGGATTATGGAGAGATCATGCTCTCCACTGTCATTTAGAATGCCAGTTGCAAATGCATGTTCATGTTTATTTAAATTGAATTGGCCACATGGCCTTCTCAATATAATTACATTATGACCAAGTACATGGGCTTCTCAATTCCTAATTTCTTCCACTACTTTCTCAGTAGAAGGACTGCAATTTAACTTTTATATAGTTTGTGACAGAAACTGTTCTGCTCCCCATCTCAGATAATTTCTATTGGCAGCTCTAGGGCTCTTTATAGCTAGTTTGAAGTTTTTCCATCCTAGTCAGAAGCAATGCGTAGAATATGGCAAAATAGGACACTCTCTACTGCCCAAGTTTAGTATGGTTGAAAATATGAGGCCTAGAAAGAAATCAGCACCCTAGGTAGAGACACGGGGAGATGAAGGGATATTCCCTGAATTCAGGTAGGAGTAAGGTAACAATCTCAATGATGTGGTTCTAGAATGGCAACCACGATTTTTAAGCTAATACAATGACATTACAGACCTGACCAAGAGTTTGGGTTTGGCAAACGCTTCAGTGAAGAAATTCTTTCAAAGTCTATTGATGTTTTCATCCCCATTGGCGCATTCCAGTATATTAAAACAAAATAAATAGCTCTTAACTCCCTTTCTCCCTTTAGATTTGGGAAGGCTCCGCTAATGAGGATTGATCATGACATGCTTTAATTTGAATCTAAAATCAAATCCTTTTTAAAATTCTGTGCCAGTGTCCAGCAAAGATCACAAGCTTAAAATTTTAATGGATGTTAATTAGAATGGGTTAATAGGAATGTTAGCATTTCTGATTCTCATTAGATTCTTTTTAATAACGAGAAACAAATTCATAATTATGCTAAACCAAATCCTGTTCTTCTTCCACTCGCTGAGGTAACCAACTGAAAACTCTATGTACTTGATGTCTAATAAACAAAAACTATAATCAGCAGTCCTCAAGATGTATGTTTCCTGGACCCTGAGGGATGTCTGTTTAGCCTAGTTCTAAAGGCCTTCAGTAGCGGGGACTGGGGACTCTCTAACAATGGTTTCATGGACTACAGACTGAGACCACTGGTGTAAAGGGTACTTTTCAAATGAAAAAATAAAATTAAATAAGGCATTTAGGTCACCTACCTCCCTGAGTGGAATTTGATTAGGACTTGGAGGAAATAAACCCCTCACTATCCCTCCTGCCCCATAAAACTCACTACATCTGCTTTGGCTACCTCCTGATGATGGGGCTGGAGTTTATTTCCTCCTACACCACCTTCCTGCACTGGGCTGCATGCCCCATTTATTTTTTTGCCCCATTTCCTCTTTTTCCTCTTGACCCTCAAGTACTGCAGGCTGCTGCCTGTACAGCAGGGTGCATGTCTAATCTTGTGCTACGCACCAGGAAATAATGTGGAGCAGAACCTGGCCAGCAACGTCCAGTTATGGGGCCGCCACAGAGTCTGCTGTGGGATGTACCTCAGTGAGGGAAGCAGAACTCTGGGTGAAAACGAACGAGAGATTAGTCACTGGAATCTGGGGTTGCTCCATGGAGCCTGCACGCAGCTGGCACTTACAGGTTGCACGCAATGAAGGGGAGAGATGGGCAACCTGCCCCTCCACCGACCACCCTCTCCTGATGCACAGCTGCAGTAATCCTTTGGTTTAGGAAGCTGCCCCCACTGTGGGTTTTGTCTGTTTTCTTGTTTATTTCCCATTTCAGAGTGCTCCAAACATTGAAAGCAAGTGGGCACAGTGCTTGTGAGTGTTGAGTTAATGCTTGCTCCCCAGACTGCTCCAGGTGCTCTGCCTGGGATGGTCCTGGCGGACCTTTACGCATGCAGAGGCTGTGCACACTGCATAGCCTAACGGATGGGAGGTGGTGATGATGGGCATGTGTTCACCTGCCTTAACCAGCATACACCTGTACAGTGGGCTCTATGTTCTCTGGGACACTGATGTGAGTGGGGGGCTGTGTGTGTGTGTGTGTGTGTGTGTTTTGTGTGTGTGTGTGTGTGCAGGTGAACAGCTGGTGGCCACATAATACAGGCAGGTGGACAAATGTCTAATGTGGGCTGCTGTCTCATAAACCAGGTTTTGCCAGGGTGTATGTGGGAGATCATGCATGTGATTGGCAGAGATTACAGTACATGAGGATGCAGTTGGGGGGAGGACATGGAACATGGGGTGGCTGGGGTTGTCTGGGGGGTGGGGGCAGTAAGACAGGGATTTTGCATGTCCAGCAGTGGGTGTATGTCTAACCTTGCTGTTCTATACCACAGGAGACAGCAGCAGGGAGTTGCCATTGGGGGTAACCCTCCGAAGATGAGGCGGCAATGAGGGAAGTAATGAGGCCAGTGTAGACAGGGGAAATTGGAGAAGGCTCTACTGGGGTTGTTATGGGGGCTGATACTGGTGGGGAATGAGAGAGAGACAGAGATATATATTAGGGATGTGAGAACGTGGTTCGGATGTTCAGAGTTCGGACCGAACTCGGTCTGTTCGGACAGCCGAACTGAACGTCTGAACCAAAGTCTGAAATGACTGAACAGTTCAGTCATGTTCGGGTGAGTTCGGATGAGTTTGGGGCGGGAAACAACATGACTGGAAGGCCCATTCAGGCGGGAAAAACATGACTGGAAGGGGGAGGCAGCTGAGGAGAAGACTTCCTGACACCAGGGGTGGAGACCAGGGGTGGTCTCAGGGGCAAATGATACCGATACCAAAAAGAAATCTTCAAATTAAGTACCAATATTGGTACCGATAGCACTGTTTCGAATGTTCGGCAATGTTGGCCAAACCGAAAGTTGCTGAACTGAACAAATGAACCCGAACTCGGTTTTCGAACTGAACAACTGAATGGCCGAACATCTGAACTGCATTCTTTTCGCACATCCCTAAAAGAGACCAGCTTTACCCCTGTGGAGCTGGTAGGATGCAGCTGGACGACTGGAACTGGGGCTGCAGTGTTAGCCTCAGAGCAGTCAGAGGTGGTGAGAGGGACATAAGATATTTTAAGTAACTTTCGCTTCCAATAGGGATGGGCAAACAGGTCATGGTTCGGCTTCGGCTGTTCAGTTCGGTTCAGTTCGGGTGTTCGGTGCATTCGCCGCGTTCAGGTTCAGCTGTTTGGTTTGATCGTGTTCGGTTCGGTTTGCGCATTCAGAAAAAGGCTCTCTGTGAAAGAAATTATGGCCCCAGACCCATGATGGTGGGTCCTGGGGCTAGAGTGGCAGCTTAAAGATATTGGCCACAGCCCTCTCTGCCTGTAACTTGGCCCCAGAACCCTGGCAGCAGGTCCTGGGGCTAGAGTGTCTGTTTCTTGATGTTTTGGAAAATTGGCTCTCTGTGTGAGGAATTATGGCCCCGGACCCATGACGCTGGGTCCTGGGGATAGAGTAGCAGCTTCTGGATCTTGGCCACAGCCCTTCCTGCCTGTAACTTGGCCCCAGAACCCTGGTGGCAGGTCGTGGGGTTGGTGTGGCTGTTTCTTGATACTTTGAAAAATTCGCTCTCTGTGCGAGGAATGATGGCCACGGACCCATGACAGTGGGTCCTGGGGCTAAAGTGGCAGCGTCTGGATATTGGTCACAGCCCTCCCTGCCTGTACCTTTGCTCCAGGACCCTTGGGGCGGGTCCTGGAGCTGGAGTGGTTGTTTCTTGGTGCAGTTGAATGAAATCTCTTGGTGCGAGGAATGATGGTCCCAGACCCATGATGGTGGGTCCTGGGATTAGAAGAGTGGCATTCTGTAGATATTGGCTGCAGCCCTCCCTGCCTGTAACTTGGCCCCAGAACCCTGATGGTGGGTCCTGGGACTGGAGTGGCTGTTTTTTGATGTGGCTGAAAGACATCACCTCTGTGCGAAGAATGATGCCCCTAGACCCATGATGGTGGGTCCTGGGGCTAGAAGAATGGCAACTTGTAGATATTGGCCATAGCCCTACCTACCTGTAACTTGGCCCCAGAACCCTGATGGCAGGTCCTGAGGCTGGAGTGGCTGTTTCTTGATGCGGTTCAAGAACATCACCTCCATGTGAGGAATGATGGTTCTGGACCCATGATGGTGAGTCCTGGGGCTATAATGGCAGTTTCTGGGTATTGGTCACAGCCCTCCCTGCCTGTAACTTGGCCCCAGAACCCTGGTGGTGGGGCCTGGGGCTGGAGTGGCTGTTTCTTGATGCAGTTGAAAGACATCGCCTCTGTGCAAGGAATGATGGCCCCAGACCCATGATGGTGGGTCCTGGGGCTAGAAGAGTGGCAGCTTGTAGATATTGGCCACAACCCTCCCTGCCTGTAACTTGGCCCCAGAACCCTAGCTGTCTAGTATATGAGAGAGAGAGAGAGAGAGAGAGAGAGAGAGAGAGAGAGAGAGAGCGCCAGGCATTGGGAGGAAGGGATAACACCTCAGCAGCATAGGAGCAGTAGTCGTAGCCCAGATTGAGGAGGAGGAGCCCCGTCCCAACTGCCCCTGGCATGGGATGGTGTGTGTCACTGCACCATCACTCCTTGTCCAGGGGCAATGCAGGGAATCCCAGCAGCGGAAGGGTCACCTTTAGGAACAACAACTGCTCCACTAACTTGGCCCCCAGTTTCAGGTGGTGCGGGGAACAAATGTCCCCCACCTCAGATAACACCCGCTCTGTGGGGACACTGGTTGGTGGGCAGGACAATAATCCCCTGGTCACTTTGGACAGGGCTGGCCACACGTTAGACTTGCCAGACCAGTAGGCCAAGAGATCGCTGCTGGGATCAATGCATGGCTCCTCATCCAGGTAGGTCTCGACTGCTGCTGAGGCACCATCGTACTCCCTCTCGTAGCAGTCCTTGGCACCCCACCCCCACTGCCCTCAGCCATGCTATCTGCCCTTTTGTGCTAGGCCCCATGCCCCCCAGAGTGGGCTACACAGAGAAGAAGCTGCTGGCAGTAGGGCTGCTGCTGATCCTGCTGCTTCTACCACTAGACCTGAAGGCAGGGATAGACCCCGCTGACTGAAAGGGGTGACTGTTCCCACTCCCACCATCCTCAGGGGCATCCTGCTGCTGCTGCCACACACTGTCAAGAGCCCGCTTTGCCTTCTGGACCCTCCCCACTAGATCATCCTTCCAGAGACCATAGAGGGATGACTTGCGTGCCACACTGCCCTTGACCCTGGGGTCCAGAATTGTTCCCAAAACATATTCCCCCCTCAGCAGGAGCTCCTCAAACCTCACCTTCAGGCCTGTCTTGAGCTTCTGCGCTAGCCCAACCACCTCAGCCCCCAGCTTCTTGCCCCGAGGGCCGCAATCCTGCCCCTGAAGAATCTCCTCAAAACTCTGGTGGAGACTCTGAACTAGAGGGGTCACCTGACTGATTGTGGCCGTGGAGGAGCTTATGGTCTCCGTCACTTCCAGGAATGGTCGCAGAATGAAGACCATCTGGGAGAGGATCTCCCATTCTGCCCCATTGAAGCCTGGAGGAGGCCCGCTGTCTGTGTCCAATTGCACCTGATGCAAGGCGGCTTTCTGCTCCACAAGCCACTCAATCATCAGGAAGGTGGAATTCCACCTGGTGGAGACATCCTGCACTAGCTGGTGCACTGGGTGGCCTTGCTTTGCCTGGTTGGCCCTGAGGGGTTCGCTGACCTTCACGCTGCAATTAAAGAACCCAGCCAGCTCTTTCCCCTGCTGGATCAGGGATCTAAGGGTGCCTTCCCCAGTCCCCTTATCCCCCAAGCCTAGAGCGTCCTTGACCACCAGGTGGAGGGTGTATGTGGTGCAAGGGATGCTCGTGAAGCCCCCATTGCGAACTGCCTTGAGTATATTGGCTGCATTATAGGTTACCACACACCCCGGGGTGAATGGTGCACCTGGCGTGACCCACTCCTCCACCACAGCGTTCAGGGCTGCCTCTATGTTCCTGGCAGTGTGGGGGCAGTCCATGACTTCCGCCTGAAGCAGGGCCCACCTATACCCTGCTTCAGGACCCATCATGCCACTGTCAAATGCCAACTCTGGGTCCTGCCACCAGTGCGCCATCACCGCCAGGTATGCATGCTGGGAATTCTGGCTGGACCACAGGTCAGTGGTGAAATGGACAGTGACACCCCCAGTCCCTGCCAGCTGCTCCTTCACCCACTCCTTCATAGACCTGTACAGGACTGGCACCACCGTACGACTCAGGGTGGTGCGGGATGGCAACTTAAACTGTGGGGCCAGGAACCCCATCAGTCACTTAAACCCGGTGTCCCCGACAATGGAGAAGGGCTGGCCATTGACAGCGATCATCTCACCCAACAGGCACGTGACTTTCTCTTGAAAGCCATGATGCCCTCCAGCTGCCGATGGCCTTGGCAGCTGCCCCCATCCCAGCTCCTCTATTGTGGACTGATGCTGCTGGAGAGGCTGTTGCTCCTGCTGCTCCCTGCTAGCAGCGATACTGCTCCTGCTGCTAGATGCAGTCGCTGGAGCAGGACGGTTGCCCAATGAAGGAGGCGGATGACTAGCCACTTGGGTCGGGAACCCACTATGATCCACTGATCCTGCCTCCCTGCTTAGCAGTGCAGCACTGGGGCACAATTTCAGGTGCCTCAACATGGCAGTTCTTCCCACGTTGGTGAGCATGTGCCCTCGCTTCACCACCTTATTGCACAAAGTGCACTGCACCTCCTGTGGATCATCTGCCTGCACCTTAAAATGCTCCCAGACCCATGATTTTTTATCCCTCCTGCCTTCTGGCCTGCACCGGGTGATGCACTCCTTGGAGGGGCAGGACATGGTGGCACTGGTGACACAGCTCATTGAGGGACAGCCATCACCTCAGCAGCACCAGATACAGAGACCTCCTCCACAGAAATCTCTGCATCGCTGTCCCCATCCCCAAACAGAGTGACGGAGGCTGCTGGACTCCCCATGCTGCTCCCACTCTGAGCAGCACTCTCCCCCTTCCCCCTATAGCTGTTGTTGCTGCTGCTGCTACGCTCCCTTCTTCCATGGCCCGGGGATCGGGTCCTGCCTCTAGCAGTTGTGGTAAGATCCATCAACCAGGGACTGCTTTGGGGGATTGCCTCTATAGTTATGGGGGAGTTGGGGGACAATGGTGACCCCTGAGGAGCTTCAGGAACTGAATCACCTGCACCTACAGCCGAAGATGAGACAGCCTCAGCCGCCTGGAATGCAGACATTACAGTGCCCTGATGCATGGCAGTGGAGGACACTGCCAGGAGGCAACGCCTGGCCCCTAGTGCCACTAGTTCTGGGAGAGGAAGACCCACAATCAGGCCTGCACAGCTTGGGACGTGGTGATGGGCTGCTGCTTCTGCCTGCTGGCACTCTGCTGGCACGGCCCCTGCCATCTCTGCCACGTGCCTCATTGCCTGGCTTGTGGGCAGCAGACCGGTCTCGCCCTCTCCTACCTCCCTTATCCATTTCTCCCACCAAAAGAATGCATAATATTTTATAATATTTTATAAAAACAATTATTTTATTTTTAAATTTTTTTTATCTGATATTATATATATCTATATTATAAATCTAACTGCTATTAACTATCTAACTATTAGAAAACCAATTGAACTAAATAATGGAATAGCTAACACCTAGTCCTACAAACACACTCTAAAACTGAATCACTGATCGCTATAAAGTATAACTAAGCTAACTTAACTAACTACTAACTAACTCCTACCTAACTACTATACTCTCTCTATATATATATAAATATACAATATTACACAGGGATTGGGTGGGGGCACAGGCAGCTCACAACAACACAGGGAGGGGTACAAAACTGAAATAAAACCTAAATCAATCTAATCCTACTCTAATAAATAAAAAAACAGGGTAAGGGAATGAGTTTTGGAATATGGAGGGAAAGGGAAAGGAATGGATTCAATGGCGGGTAGGGAGAGAGAGAACACAGGTATGGGTAAAAAATAAAAATAACAGCTAAATCTATCTAATATAATCTAATTAAATGAAAATATGAAGGTAAATGGGTTGGATGGGTGAAATAGTAGGAGGATGGCAATGGATTGAGGAGAACAAAACTGCTGGGAGAGGGATCCTTCTGAAACGCCTGCTGTTCAGGAACAGTGACTAGCTCAGAAGGTGTTGGGAAGTGGGGACGCAATCANTCTAAGGGTGCCTTCCCCAGTCCCCTTATCCCCCAAGCCTAGAGCGTCCTTGACCACCAGGTGGAGGGTGTATGTGGTGCAAGGGATGCTCGTGAAGCCCCCATTGCGAACTGCCTTGAGTATATTGGCTGCATTATAGGTTACCACACACCCCGGGGTGAATGGTGCACCTGGCGTGACCCACTCCTCCACCACAGCGTTCAGGGCTGCCTCTATGTTCCTGGCAGTGTGGGGGCAGTCCATGACTTCCGCCTGAAGCAGGGCCCACCTATACCCTGCTTCAGGACCCTTCATGCCACTGTCAAATGCCAACTCTGGGTCCTGCCACCAGTGCGCCATCACCGCCAGGTATGCATGCTGGGAATTCTGGCTGGACCACAGGTCAGTGGTGAAATGGACAGTGACACCCCCAGTCCCTGCCAGCTGCTCCTTCACCCACTCCTTCATAGACCTGTACAGGACTGGCACCACCGTACGACTCAGGGTGGTGCGGGATGGCAACTTAAACTGTGGGGCCAGGAACCCCATCAGTCACTTAAACCCGGTGTCCCCGACAATGGAGAAGGGCTGGCCATTGACAGCGATCATCTCACCCAACAGGCACGTGACTTTCTCTTGAAAGCCATGATGCCCTCCAGCTGCCGATGGCCTTGGCAGCTGCCCCCATCCCAGCTCCTCTATTGTGGACTGATGCTGCTGGAGAGGCTGTTGCTCCTGCTGCTCCCTGCTAGCAGCGATACTGCTCCTGCTGCTAGATGCAGTCGCTGGAGCAGGACGGTTGCCCAATGAAGGAGGCGGATGACTAGCCACTTGGGTCGGGAACCCACTATGATCCACTGATCCTGCCTCCCTGCTTAGCAGTGCAGCACTGGGGCACAATTTCAGGTGCCTCAACATGGCAGTTCTTCCCACGTTGGTGAGCATGTGCCCTCGCTTCACCACCTTATTGCACAAAGTGCACTGCACCTCCTGTGGATCATCTGCCTGCACCTTAAAATGCTCCCAGACCCATGATTTTTTATCCCTCCTGCCTTCTGGCCTGCACCGGGTGATGCACTCCTTGGAGGGGCAGGACATGGTGGCACTGGTGACACAGCTCATTGAGGGACAGCCATCACCTCAGCAGCACCAGATACAGAGACCTCCTCCACAGAAATCTCTGCATCGCTGTCCCCATCCCCAAACAGAGTGACGGAGGCTGCTGGACTCCCCATGCTGCTCCCACTCTGAGCAGCACTCTCCCCCTTCCCCCTATAGCTGTTGTTGCTGCTGCTGCTACGCTCCCTTCTTCCATGGCCCGGGGATCGGGTCCTGCCTCTAGCAGTTGTGGTAAGATCCATCAACCAGGGACTGCTTTGGGGGATTGCCTCTATAGTTATGGGGGAGTTGGGGGACAATGGTGACCCCTGAGGAGCTTCAGGAACTGAATCACCTGCACCTACAGCCGAAGATGAGACAGCCTCAGCCGCCTGGAATGCAGACATTACAGTGCCCTGATGCATGGCAGTGGAGGACACTGCCAGGAGGCAACGCCTGGCCCCTAGTGCCACTAGTTCTGGGAGAGGAAGACCCACAATCAGGCCTGCACAGCTTGGGACGTGGTGATGGGCTGCTGCTTCTGCCTGCTGGCACTCTGCTGGCACGGCCCCTGCCATCTCTGCCACGTGCCTCATTGCCTGGCTTGTGGGCAGCAGACCGGTCTCGCCCTCTCCTACCTCCCTTATCCATTTCTCCCACCAAAAGAATGCATAATATTTTATAATATTTTATAAAAACAATTATTTTATTTTTAAATTTTTTTTATCTGATATTATATATATCTATATTATAAATCTAACTGCTATTAACTATCTAACTATTAGAAAACCAATTGAACTAAATAATGGAATAGCTAACACCTAGTCCTACAAACACACTCTAAAACTGAATCACTGATCGCTATAAAGTATAACTAAGCTAACTTAACTAACTACTAACTAACTCCTACCTAACTACTATACTCTCTCTATATATATATAAATATACAATATTACACAGGGATTGGGTGGGGGCACAGGCAGCTCACAACAACACAGGGAGGGGTACAAAACTGAAATAAAACCTAAATCAATCTAATCCTACTCTAATAAATAAAAAAACAGGGTAAGGGAATGAGTTTTGGAATATGGAGGGAAAGGGAAAGGAATGGATTCAATGGCGGGTAGGGAGAGAGAGAACACAGGTATGGGTAAAAAATAAAAATAACAGCTAAATCTATCTAATATAATCTAATTAAATGAAAATATGAAGGTAAATGGGTTGGATGGGTGAAATAGAAGGAGGATGGCAATGGATTGAGGAGAACAAAACTGCTGGGAGAGGGATCCTTCTGAAACGCCTGCTGTTCAGGAACAGTGACTAGCTCAGAAGGTGTTGGGAAGGGGGGACGCAATCAATTTTGTTTCTTGCTGCACCCGCCTCACCGCAAGTCCCATTGGCTCCATGTAGCCTAGCCCATGGCCAATCGCAGACTGCAACGCCAGTGGTCTGAGGCGAAAAGGGATGGTGATTTGGCAGGCTGGCTGCTACTCCAAGCCTCTCCAACCCTGGTGCCTGGAAGTCTGCTCCTCAGCTGACTCTCCATCCCTGTCACCTTTGACACCAGTGACACTTTTTTTGCCACACGAACTCACCCAAATGCGATTCAAACTGACCAAACTGTTTGGTCATTTCAACGTTCGGTACGATCAGTTCGTGTTCGTGTTCGAGTTCGGTCATCCGAACAGACCGAGTTCGGTCCGAACTTCGAACTTCCAAACCGTGTTCGCCCATCCCTGGCTCCCAAAATGTAAACATCAAACCATACTCGCATCCTTTGAAAACCTATGGAGTTTAGGCACCTGATTATAGTTATTGTGCCTTTGTAAATCTCTCCCTGCATAGTCTCCCAATCCTCATCTGCTTCACTCAGTCCCAGTTTTGCCAGTCGTTCCACACTCATGCTGATAAAGCTTTCACAACAAACCATCATGCATTTAGAGTCTCTTTCTCTCACAGTGCAGTATGTGCACACAAACATATATGATCACATTATTCTTCTAAGTATAACTGTTCTGCAACTGAATGGCAGAATTTAGGGTAGATTATACTTAATATGAATTCCCTACTGTGTGATGGGGACTGAAGGAAAGTAATGAAGCTCATAATTCCATGCAAATATAGGTATCCTTGGTTACTGCTGACACAAACTGCTGTTGGGATAATAAGAAAGGGAAGATAGTGAGCCCAACAGTGCGACTTAAATACCAGCAGTGTAGGTAATGAATTGTTCTGTCATTTCTTTATTGCTGTGGCTGAAGCTAGAGTCATAATCATATGGTCTGCTCCAATTAAACATCTGTGATTAATAAAAGGTGAGGGTGCTGTCAACATAAAAAATGAATAGATTCTACCCAGCCACATGGCATATACTGCACATGAACAGACTTCAGGCCTGCCAGGATTACTTCATTACAGGAGGATAAGAGAGCATTTCTTTGTCCCACAACTAGCAGAAACCTTCCTGAACCAGAAAGGATCCCCCCTTTCTCGCTCTCTATCTTCACTACAAAAGCATGCTTTAATTTATTTAGAATCACAGAACTGGAGAGTTTGAGATCAAATGTTCCCCAACTTTTTTATTGTATTCTTTTAAATATTTGAAAACTGCCAATATGTCCCTACCTTGATCTTCTTTTCTTTAAGGTAAACCTGGCCAGTGCCATCAGTGTTTCCACATAGGACCTGTATTCCAGACCCATGTTCATCTTTGCTGCTCTCCTCTCAATCCCTTACTTTCCGTCAACATCCTGTGGAGATAACACTGAACATAATTACGTATACATTTTCGCCCACCCCTACTGTCTGACAAAGCAAACACAGATTAAGGAATAAGTGGGAGAGTTTACGTGGCTTGTCGTATGAATGAGTCCTTTTATTTATTTTTAATTTTTTTGCCTTTCCATGTTTTAAATATGGTAGCTAAGAGTCAAACACTTCTGTTAGATATCTTCAGGCAACTTCTCTTGAATGGAATTGGAAATATACTGGTCCATTTGAGACAGGCAGCAAAATGTGAACTTGGTCATGACTTCACTAAAGAAAATTGTTCAGGAAGCTCAACAAAGTTATTTCCATGCAATGGAAAAATAGATGAATAATTAGAGATCAGCATGGCTTCATATAGAGCTTTTTACCTGTCTGAAAAGCAAAAAGAACACATACAGAACATGGAAGGAAGGGCAAGTAACTAGGGGTGTCCATAAAGATATACAAATGTGCAGGGACAAGATCAGGAAAGCAAAGACACTAAAACGAGTTGCAGCTGGCAAGAGATGTTAAAAGACAACAAAATGGAGTTCTACAGATAAGTCAGATGTGAAAGGAAAATCAAGGAAACTTAATCTCCTGCTCACTGAAAATGGTGAATAGTTAGTGAAAGACACAAGCAAGACAGAGCTGCTCAGTGCCTACTTTGCTTTTATCTTCCCAAAACAATAAAGTGTGACCAGATAGGTGAAATCACAAGCCTCGTGGGAGAAGGGGTAGAAATTAATTTAAACAAAGTACATGTCAAAGAACATTTGACTAACTTGAATTAATACAAAATACAAGACACGATTAGAGCCAAAACGAATATTTGCTTCAAGTATTGTGTTTGAATTTGTCCACTTCACTTTAGGTCCTGTTATGTGAATATGGAACACTATTCATGTCAGTTTCATTCGGGTATTTAGTAGGGATGGGCGAACGCAGTTTGGAAGTTCGGAGTTCAGACTGAACTCAAATAGTTCAGTTGACCAATCAGAAATTGCAAACCGAACTCAAATTCGAACGTTCAGTTCAGATGTGTACGCTGAGTTCGGAATTGAATTTCCATTGGTTTCAATGGAAAACACATTATCGGCTGTAACTTTTTTGTTTTTTAAGCTATGTGGCTGAAATTTGGGGTGCCTCTACCTTCAATAGAACTCATTATGTGCACCAAATTTCAAAACAATTGGATAAAGGAATCCGATTTTAGAAGCAGTTGAATTATTGTATTTTGCAATATTCTACATATACATTCTTAGCTGTAACTTCTTTGCCTCACATCTAATGTAGGTGAAACTTGTTCAGTTTATACCCCTTCCCATATTAACTATCTTTGCCAAATTTCAGAAGGATTGGAAAAAAGGTCTTGGTAGTATAAGCAATTAACATATAAATGTATGTCTGACTATAACATCTTTGTAGTCCAACCAGTGTACATGAAATTTGGCAGGACTATATATTTCACTTTCATGATCATCTCTGCCAAATATCAGAAAGATATTATAAAGGGTCCCAATTTTATATGCCTGTACAACATATGTAGAGAAGGGGCCTATGCCTGGGATTCTCTTATGTCACTGTGGTATAAGATCGGTTTGTGATGCAAATTGGCCAACAGAAATGTCAACCAAATATCCTCATTCTGTGCTGGGACCATCCCAACATATCTCCCCCACTTGTTTCTGGGAAGTCAGAAGCATCTGTTTAGGAAAGAGTCAATAGAAATTCTCTTATGTCCTCTGTCTCAGTGCTGCAGGATGTGATTGATAGTTGGCCAGCCTGGATGTGTTTAAACTATGTCTCCTGACTGCTGGGATGCTATCTCAGAAGTCCCAGTTATGTTGCTTATGCCCGCCACAGGGCCGCCCCCTATGCCCACCTCGAAGCCACTACCAATTGGTCCTGTAAAGCTAGAAGCTTGCAGTAATGTGTTTGGCCATTGAATGTGTCTGTCAGTCTTTGGGGTTGCTCCACATCCTTCCTCCTACAGTCTCTCTCCCCCTGCCATGCAGGGTGCCTGCCTCTGACTGGCACTGAATATGCTGATATTCATCTGAATAATGATCTTCACAGGGACAACATCAATTGCTTATATAATTGGGTCCCTTTATCAAAATCTCCTGTACATTTGCTGAAATGGCAGGAAAGGTATTTGATACATTCTTGCCAAATATCCTGTAAACAGAATGGAATATCAAAATGTTACAGCTGGAAATGTATTTTCAGGTTAATGTCTTATACCCTTGGGACCCTTTATGCACGCTTTCTGAAAATTAGCAGAAGTATTAAGCATATTGAGGGACATAATAAGCACAGTTTTCATGAACATTGGATGCAGGATAAAGAAGTTGTATCCATGAATGTGTATGGAGCTTTTCCTAAAATCACAACTTTCAATTGCTTTTGAAATCAGTTTCCTTTACCTAATCATTATGAATTGTGGTACACATAGTGCCCTCCATTGGGGGCACAATCTCCCCAACTTTCATCAAAATTCAATAAGAAACCAAGATGTTATAGCCAGATATATGTTTTTCTGTTTTTTCCCTTGATTTCAAAAACCAAATGTCATTTTCAGTTCCTGATTGCACCCAACTAAATAGCTAACTGAGCCTGACCGAACTTAGTGCTGAATTCAACTCAAATTTTTACCCAAACCACCGAACGGCTTAACATCCAAACCTGGTTCTGTTCGCACATCCCTGGTATTTAGAACAGTAAGTTTGACTTCAGTGGTTCGGAAGTTACTCGGGGAAATGATGAAACATTCAATTTGTAAGCATGTGGTGGACAAAACAGAATGATTGCCAGCAGCCAGCATGGGTTTGTAAACAAAAAAACAAACCATGTCAAACCAACAAGGAAGCTCCCTGTCAGGATGTGTGTTCCTGCAAGGTCCAGCTCCAACTTCATCAAAAATCAGGGAGTTGATCCTGGATTGTGCAGCTGACTTCATGTGTATTATGGAGACCTGACTGTACATGGAGTTGGGGCCTTTTTTGTCTTACCTGGTGCCAGTCAGGCACTCTGTGCAGCATCAGCCATGGCTAGAGGGGGGGGGGGGTGGAGGAGGGGCCGGTGTAGCCATTATTTTTAGGAATTCATGGTCTGTCAGGAGGTATTCAGTGCAGTTGATGGCAAGTTGTGAGGGTCTCCATCTTGTGGCTGATTTGGTGGGAGACCGTTTGGGGGTGCTGCTGGTATACCATACACCTATCTGTACAGCGGCATCCCTTCACACTTTGATGGAGCTGGTGTCAGCGGTGGTGTTGTGTTCCCCAAAGACAATAGTCTTGAGGGACTTCAACATCCATGCCGATGCTGGTCTCAGCAGGGCGGAGCATGGATTCAGGGCCACCATGGCAACCATAGTCCTGTCTCAAGTTGTCATTGGCTCAATGCATGTTGGAGGACATACCCTTGACCTAATCTTCTTCACTGGCCTTGAGGCGGGGGATCTGTTAATGGGGGAAGTGTGAGCAGAGCCCTTGTCATGGACATGGATCATTATCTCCTATGGGTCTGTCTCCTGGCACACATCTGCCCCAGAAGGGTGTGGAACCAGTTCAGTTGGTTAGCCCCCGGAGGCTAATGGAACCTGAGAGGTTCCACAATGCTTTAGGGGAGTTACCCTCTGATCTTGATGGTCATCCACTCGATGATCTCGTGGTTTTGTGGAATACTCTGTTGACTGAGGCCATCGACTGGATGGCTCCTAGGCATCCACTCCCAAGGCATCAGCATCAGCACCACAGGATGCCATGGTTTGTGGTGGGCCTGCAGCAGATGAGGCAAGAATGGTGGTGGTTGGAGCGATGACAGTGCTGATCTCATGCTGAAGCAGAATGATTGCAGCATAGAGCCCATTTACGGGCCTATGCCAAGGCTTTCAGGTCAGCAAAAACGAAGTTTTTTGCTACCCTGATAGCGTCTGCGAAGTCTCGGTCAGTGGAGATTTTCCAGGTTGTGAGGGGGTTGGTCAGTCTGGCCTACCTCCACCTGGAACTGGAGTCTTCCATTGCCTGCTGTGACATATTTTTGGAGTACTTCATGAATAAAATTGCTTGGATTCACCATGACTTCAACTCTGTGCTTATGACAATAGGAGAACCAGAGGTTATGGAGGCGCTGTCTTGTCCAGTTTTCTGGGATCTGTTTCAGTGGGTGATTCCTGCTGTTGTGGCGAATGTTCTGGGGGCTGTTAGAGCCACATTTTGTGAACTATACCAATGCCCATCCTGGCTGGTCGAGGCCAGCTGGGAGATGCTGGGGCCATTGCTGGTGGGTGTTGTCAATGCCTCCCTGTGGGACAGCAGGGTGCCTGACTGCTTCAAAGAGGCAATGGTGTGGCCCCTGCTCAAAATATCATTGCTTGACATTGACTCCCCTGCCAGTTATTGGTCAGTCTCTAACCATCCCCTTTTAGTGAAGTTTATTGAGCAGGTGGTGGCTCAGCAGCTGCAGGAGCAACTGGACCAAACCAATTTTCTTGATCCCTCACAGCATTCTTCATTCGAGTTATGGCACTGAGACTGCATTAGTGGATTTGGTTGACGACCTTTGCTGGGGAACTAGTCCAGGGTTGTTCGACCCTGCTAAACCTATCTGTTGGCTGCATTTAATACCGTTGATCATGAGATGCTGGTGACTCGCCTGAGAGGCTATGCCAGGTTGGGTGGAATTGTTCTTGAATGGTTCTGCTCCTTCCTGGTTGGAAGAACTCAGCGGGTTGTGATCGGGGATTATTCATCTTTTCCCCAGAACCTCACACGTGGAGTTGCACAAGGCTCTATTCTGTCCCCTCTCTTGTTCAACATGTACATGAAACCGCTTGCCGAGGTCATGAGATGGTGTGGGGTTTGGTGTCATCAGTATGCTGATGACACCCAGCTCTACCTCTCTTTTTCATTTGACGCAGACCCAGCAGTCTCAGTGCTTACCCGATATCTGGCATCTGTGGGGGATTGGATGAGGGCAAACCAACTGAAACTAAATCCTGACAAGACGGAGGTGATGTTGGTGGGGAGGACATTAGGTGTGATGACTCCCATCATTGATGGGGTTCGTCCCCTGCTGGTCTCTCAGTTTCGCAGTCAGGGCATGCTCCTCAATCCACAGTTTTGCCTGGATCTCCAAGTTGACACTGTGGCGAGGAGTGCTCTTTGCCAATTACATCTGGTGTGACAGCTTCGGCCGTATGTCTCTGACTCTGACCTGGCCGTGGCCATTGTCATCCATGCTTTCATCATCTCAAGATTAGACTATTGTAACGCACTCTGCGTGGGGCTACCTTTGGTGATGGACCAGAGACTGCAGCTGGTGCAGAATGCAGCAGCCCGTCTCCTTACCGGGATGTGTTGCCATGAGCAAATTACACCAGCACTCCACACTCTGCACTGGCTGTCGATAATCTTCCCGGCCTGATTCAAAGTGTTGGTGTTTACCTATAACAGTCCTATATGGTCTGGGCCCCTCCTATCTGTTAGAATGCCTCACTGTCCATGCCCTGGATCTACCCCTACGTACCGCTGGGAGCACCCTTCTTGGTGTCCCCCATGTGGTGCGGGGGCTACAATGGAGAGGGCATTCTCGGTGGCATCACCTAAGCTGTGGAACTCCCTTATGGTGAAGGCCCAAATGGGCCCAGACCTTGCCTCATTTCAAAGATAGTGCAAGACCTGGCTGTTCTGCCAGGTCTTTGGTGAGGGGGGTGGGTGAAGGGTGGGAGGGGAGGATGGTTTTTTTATTCTCTTTTTTATTCTTTCATTCTTATGCCTCCCTTTTATGTATTTTATGTATATTTTTCAACATTTTAACTTTTGTAAGACGTCTTGAGCTGCCTAGGCAGGAGAGGCGGGGTATAAATAATGAAAATAAATAAATATAAATAAATATACTTAGGGCTAAAACTTTGCTGCCAGACTGATTCAGTTTCTGATGGAATCTGGTCATTTTGATCAATCCAGTAAGCAATCAAACGAAAGCTCCTTTCACTGGATTGATAGAAAAACCTGCCATCGTGAACAATGAATAACACGTGAAAATGATGGTGGATATTCCAATTGGAATTTCGCTGTGGATTAAATCTTCAGTGAAATTTCTATCTCAGTTCCATCTTTGCAGGAAGGGTGTTTTCCACCAACCTTATTTCAGTTACAAACTTTGGTTTTCCTAAACCATTTTTTAAAATTGCTTTTCAAACCAAAGTATATGACCCCCCAAAATACCAGTGAACTCAAAATCTTCAGTACAGAGATGGGCCCCTCTCTATGCTCTCAAATTCCAGTGTCTCTTGATTAGAGCTGCAGCACATTGGCTACCTGCAGGTAATACACACATTTTGGGCACCCAGAGGGGTATTTGGAACCCCCTAGCAGCCACCCAGTGCCTAAAAATGTGGGTATTACTGGGGAATTCCAGGATGCCACAAGACACCAATCTCAGCACCCACAGTTCCCTGTGCTGCTGCTCCTCCAGTCCTTGTAACTGCTCCCTTCTCCTCCCTGGCCCATGTGCTGCTCAGTTGAGCTGGGGACTTTCCTGCTCCACTTTTTTAAGTGGGAGGGTGGAGTGAGTAGGCCTCTTCCCACCTGCATTCACCCCCTAATGGGTCCTATGTTCCCAGGGGGGATCCAAAATGGGGGTGCATGCAGGACTTTGGGAACAAGGTTCCATTAGGGGGGTGCACCTAGGTGGGAAGACGTCTACTCACTTCCCTGCCCACTCAGAAAAAGCTGACCAGGGAAGTTCCCAGCTTAGCTGAGCAGCAAGCAGTGTGCAATGACTGGATGGGAGGGGCAGTAGTTGGGCAATCAGGTGAGTCAGCCTGGAGAGTTGGGTACCCTGTTGGGTGGCATTCGATACCAGTTGGTGTCCAAATGCACCCATAGCAAGTCTGGTACCCTGGATTTAATGAGGTACTCAACTCTCCAGGTACCCAGTTGCAGCTCCACTCTACTCCTGATGGCCATCTACCTAGCCCATAGCTTCTGCCCTGGAAGTTCTCTTTATGCAGTATGATGTTAGTGTTTCATTCTGACTTCTCCCAGTTCCATCTTACCACCATCCGCCTCCCTTCACTGACTAGTAGGGTTGGGAATTCCGGTTCTCCTGAGAACTAATACTGCAAGTTTTTGCAATACCAGATTTAATCCGGTAATCTGATAAAACCGGCCATACCGGATCTTTGCATTGTTACCAGTTACCAGATATTTTGAATTGCAGAAGGTGGCAGTTGGCACAGCTTTTTGTTATGCAGAGAGTTTGTTTTGACTTGAGTCCCTCCCTGCCCCCTCCCAGAGGTGTAAATGGTTACATTTGGCACCCTTTTTTACCCTGCCTTGGATTCATTGAATTTTTTGAAATCAAAGAATCATCCAATCCTGAAGGTTTCCTAGGGGTATGGGCACTTGACTGGCTGCTGGGGCTGGCCAATAAACTTGGATTTTTTTTTCTTTCTGGGGAACCTTCTGGAGCTTGTGCTTGGCCAGACATTTTACAGCAGACTTGGAGACTGAAAGGATCCACAGACTGCTGGAGGCGTGCGTGCGTGTGACTGTTAGTAAGTTTTGGGTTCCCTAACTTCCTTTGTGGTTTAGTACAGGATCCCCTTAGTGCTCTTAGCAAGGGGGATGGGGAGGGTAGTACGTGGGTGCCCCTAGACTCAGTGTTGGGATAGGATAGCATAGGGGTGTGTGATGGTAGCCTGCAGGACATGTGCAGTGGGGGCTGGGCAGCATGGTTGGCAAACTGGGTATGCCATGATGAGTTTCCATTGCCACAGGGGGTGGAGAACGGTGACCTTGCCACCATGGTGTGTGTGGTTTTCTGTTGACTCTAGCCCTGTTTTGTTTTGGGGTGTGGAGGTGCCCTGCTTGTGCTTGCATGTGGTGAGTGGCTGATGCTTTTTGGAAGCTCTGCCAGTGTGGGTTGGGGATGGGGGGAAAGGTGGCTGGATGTGCCATGCTTGCATGTGTTGTGCTTGCACATGCTTGCTGTGCTTGCTTGTGTTAACTTGACTTGTGCGTTCAGGTTTGGGAGTGGGGGGTTCCCCAGTTGCAAGGCCAATGGTTGTGGCCTGGCCTGTGTGCAGTGGTGGACTGCCTGAGGCTTTTTTGAAGCTCATCCAGTGGGGGAGGGGGGAAAGGTGCCTGGCTGTGTCTGCTTGTGTTGTTGCCTTGGCTTGCTTGTGCATTCAGCTTTGGGGGGTGCAGGGGTGTGTGGGGCATGTGTGTGGGCAGGCACTGCAGTGGCTGGCTGAGGCTTTAATTTTATTTGTGGTGCCTGGATGAGGGTCCTATTTTATAAGACTGCAAAGGCAATTGTGTCTCTACCCTCAATCTTCTTTTTGCTTGACTAAACATGGTGGAGTGATTGGCTGCCTGGGACTTTTTTGAAGCTCAGCCAGTGGGGGAGGGGGGA
>QEPC01011882.1:312479-330459 GCA_003113815.1 Sphenodon punctatus
TCTTTTTGTGACTGTTGGGTGGTTCTTTCACTATTCTGTTTGTAAAGTGCTATTTTCAGACTTGATATAAATGATACATTTTAAAGAGGAAATTATATATTTATGCCTGCTGTAAACTCAAGCTGAGAAAAAAACGAATCAATTAATGCTATGCGACACCTTTTCTGGCATTCTGTCTCTCTGCTAATTGGGTCATTGTGCTCACGTTTCCACCGTAGCTGTCCTGATGGGAGAACCTAATTCATTGCTAATGATTTGCAGCAAAATTCCCATGAGAACAATATATGAATATAACAACACTCAACCTGTCAATGAACTCCATCAAGTCTAGGAGACAAGTAGATAATGTTTAGGGAAGAGGCAAGAGAGGCAAAAGTAGTATGATTCATTCAATTAGGATGTAAACAAAGGCACACATGGCCCGTGCTACTATTTTTACTAATATAGTATCAAATCAAATTGTACATCAGCAACAAAAATCTTGACAACATTCTACGTGGACATGAATGATGTCTTCTGTGTGTAAGGGATGGTGCTTGTAAACAGCACTGAAAAAGCTGTGAGAGCACTTTGTATCTTTGCCTGCATCTTGCACATATTAAAATGGCACAATTCCTCTTCAAACTGTTAATGTAGAAGACTGGTTTTGTATTATAATGGGTATTTTTGTTAGAGTTGGTTTGCGAATTAATTGAATATTTGATTTTGTTATAACCATTTGTTGTTGCCATAATGCTAATTGCACAGATTTTGGGGCAAAATACCAGGAGCAGCATTAGGCTGCAACTGGCTTTTTGCCAGCTTGTTCGACTTTTGTGCCACCAAAGCAGAAGTGAGCAGGCTCTCTCTTGCACTAGAGCTGTTTGAAGCTTGCAGAGCTTGCCTGCCGCTGGAAGAGCTGAATCACTGGGACTGCTGTGGAGAACACATCGGGAGTACTGTTTGTCTTGTCCAGCTGAACTGGAGAAGTAATGAGTGAGGAAAGTATCAGCCTATCAGTGACTGCACCTGTGAGATCTGTGCTCATCTGAGGAACCAACTTCACTGGCTGTCAAATGTCCAGCAGAGGGCGACAAGCAGAGGAGAGCCACGTAGAGCATGGAGGAGGAGGAGAGGAGGAGCTTGCAGCTACTGGTGAACTAGGCTTACTTGAAGGTAAGCCACAAGTCTGTGAGGATCCAGGGAGGGGGTTGCCATAAAGTGGTTGCTCTCCAGGGGTGTGTCCTTTGTTTTTGTTATATTGAGAACGATACTGAAATTCTTCATTTTCATTATTGTTATTGCAACAACGATAAAGAAGTTAAATAACAAAATCAATAAAGATAACGATAGTTATTGATTTCGTTATTGCCTGGCAGGTGTCTTTTGGATGGAAATGTGGAGACGGGAGGAGGAAGCAGATATCTTGGAGCCAGAAACAGCACTGAACTCTTGAACCGGGCCTGTGATGGGAGGGGAAGGACTTGATGGATTTGCTATCTAGTAGCAGGGTTGTGTGTTCCTTAGGGCGTTCCTAGGTGGGGGCATAACTTTTGAAGCCAGTCCTGTTACCATCTAGGGACACAGACAGATGGGGTTGCATGTGTAAAACTGGAGATTGGTGCATTTGAATTCATGGTGGGACCTTTCCTGGCACAAGTCCCTTTGCTTCTCCGTTGATCATACATGCCTATAGGTGCACCTGTTTGAATATAACAATGGTGAAATGGTGCAACCATTGTAAAACACCCGAAGAATCACTTTAGAATAGAGGAAGAGAAACTGTTTCCCTCCCGGGGGCCACTTTACAAATTAGTACATGCTGTGAGGGCCACATAGATGTTGGACGTGTGCGTACTTAATGGCGGTACTTAGGAAGAAGAGGGTCCAGATCCAGAGCATGGGTCTGTGCCATGGATCTATTCCCTATCCTTGAGCGCATGCCCTCATCTGTACTCCATTTATCCTGAGCCCCATTTTTCAGTGCTTGTGGAAAAGAACTAGATCTAGGGATCAGATCCAGGAACTAGAAAAAAGGGGTCTCATTAAGAACTCGCCCCTGTGCCTGAGGTTTCCCACTTCTGCTTAAGAGAATTGTTATTTCAGGTGTCCCCAGAAGCCAGATCTATACAGAATGTTTTCTCAGCATGCAAGCAGATATTAAATCTTGTTGAAGACATGTTGACTCATGCAAGATTGTGAGGACTGGGGAGAGAGAGAGGAATTTTTTATCTTTGTCTTACGGCACGTGCACACGTTAGAGGGTGGAGGGGGGATTCCATGAGGGCATTCATGGTTCTGTTCTCATGGGAATTAGTGCAAGTAGGAATGTGCTATTCTGCTTTTCTCCTGCGAAACCAAGTAAGAAGAACACCAGAGATTATAAGAGCTACATCGGGGGACCCGTTCATGCATGAATGTGCAAGCACCCTTAGATTTTGGTTAAAGGAAAACTCTGAAGCAGGACTCCTTCCTGGAAGCTAGCTATTTGTGTTTGACTGAGATGCCACAGGGAAGGAGAATGCCTGTTCTTTTTTGTTTGTTTGTTTGTTTGTTCGGTTGGTTGGTTGGTTTATTTGTTTTCTTACTTCTTTGTAATGGCAAGTTGAGCTGAGAACTGTTCACTTCAGAACCATATTTGGATTTAGTATGTCTCCTGTTCTATTCCAGTGGTTAGTAGGGATGGGAAATCGGATGGAAAATCAGAATTGGATTGGATCAGAATCATTGGATTAAATTGTTTCATATTTAAATTGGTTTGGAATTGGTTCTTATCCCCCCCCCCCCCCCCTGCTCCCAATTGATTTCAATGGGAAAATCTCTCCAAGTCCCAGTATCTGTCTGGGACAGAGCCCAAGTCAAAGATAAAACCCCATAGAATCTCTCTAAGTCCCCTGGACAAAGTATGACACAAAAGCACCCCACACACACCCACACCCAAAAGGACCAACCATCCAACAGACCAGCACTAAGGAACAAGGGACAGAACCCAGGGCAGGGCAGGCCATGAAAACCCCCACATAGTTGACATTTTTAAACACACCTTAAAGTTCTGGATTTTTTACTCTTCTGGGTTTACAAGTCACCAAGTAAGTTCCAGATGCAATTTTCACACACACACTGCCCTGAGGCAGATACTGGCTGCATTCTTCACACAAGCACTGCCCTGAGGCAGCCTAAGGTAGCCGCAGCTGTAGATGTGACAGGCTGCCATGGAAACCAAGTGACCACAGATGTCTGGAGCAAAACAGTTTACCAGGAGAACATTTTACACACAAACATTCTGGGAGAAGTTCTATGGAGAAGTTCAAAGAGCCAGATGTTTAAAATCTGGGTGAGTGATTTAGACACACAGAAAGTTCAGGATGTAACATGCAGGAGAAATGTGTGTGCAAAAACACCCAGTAAAATCTCCCCAAGTCCCCTGAACAAAGCACCCCCTAAAAGTAACTCACACACGGGGCCAAGCCAGTCACCAGCCCAGAGCAGCACTGAGAAAAAGGGGACAGAGCCCAGGCAAGGGCAGGCCAAGGGGTAAAAAATATTAGAATCTCTCCAAGTCCCCTGAACAAAGCAACCCATAAAGTTACCCCACACACAGGGCCCAGACAGCCACCCACCCAGAGCAGCACTGAGAAGAACTAAGAAGAGCACCTAGAAGGGAAGAATAAGGGGAAGGAAAGGGCCAACAACTAGGGGTGCACACTTCATTTTCATTATTGATAACAATAACGAAGTTCTTCATTATCGTTATTGAAATAACAATAACGAAGATAACAAAATCAAAAACTACTTTCATTTTTTGTTATTGCCCGGCAGTTGTTTTGGAGGCGAAATGTGGAGAGGGGAGGAGGGAGCAGACATCTCAGGAGCCAGAAAGAGTGTTGAACTCTTGAACTGGGCATGTGATGGGAGGGGAAGGACCTGATGGATGTAATCACTGACCAATAAGCAGCGCAAGCAGGTCCCAGGCAGTTGAATGGCACCCTGTGATTGCTCAATGCCTTCTGCCTCACAGAACCAATCATGGGGGCTCTAGGGAGGGCACTGCAACACTTTATATTGCAGGGCTAGACTATTTGACTCTTGTTCTGTGTTAGCTCTTGCTGTGTCAGGTTGCATTTACAGAACTCTGGTGCTTGCACTAAAAATCTTCCCCAGCCCTCAGTGTTATACTTTACTTTTCCTTATACCCTTTAGTTATCTTTTCCCTTCCCCTGTCTATCTCCAGATAGACAGATAGATAGATATAGGTTTAGGCATATAGTTAATATAGATTGAGCTATACCCTATAGCTTTTTCCTTTTCCCTTCCTGTCTGTCCCCCCTGTCTATATTATATATAGACATATTAGTTGTATTTAGATATTTTGTACATATTAGTAGATACTAATATATATATATATATAGTAAGTGCACAATGACAATATGAAAAATTACTAATATGTACGTCTAACCTACACCTAATAACCTATACTGTATGCAATATATTCCTATCTAAGTATCTATATCAATTAACTTCTATATGCTATGTGTTCTAAGTGTCTATCTATCCTATTCCTATCCTATATATATATAGGATAGGAATAGGATAGATAGACACTTAGAACACATAGCATATAGAAGTTAATTGATATAGATACTTAGATAGGAATATATTGCATACAGTATAGGCTATTAGGTGTAGGTTAGACGTACATATTAGTAATTTTTCATATTGTTATTGTGCACTTACTACTGCATTGTAATGAGAAAGGGAGGAAGGAGTTCTGAGAAGTCTGGGGCAGGTGTCTTCTGGCACTTCTGCCACTGGTAGCAGCCCATAACAGAAACAATACCAAAACCAAAATCTTTGTTGTCACATGAATTCAATATTGATACCAATGACACCGATAACAAAAAATGAAATTTCATTAATAATGATAATGAAAACAACCGTTTTTAAAAATGAAAAACAAAAACAAAAAACAACATGGGTCCCTGGTGCACACACCTCCCAACACCACCATCCAACTCGCCTACCGCCTCCCCGAACCCACAGTCAACACAGCAAGGCTTTCAAGTCAGCCCTGATTTACCTACCTTTGATTCTGTCCTTTTCCCAACACCTAGGTAAGTCTGCACATAATCCTCAAAGTCCCAGTAGTGGCACAGCAATGTGGCACACAGAGCAAACTCCCTCTTCAACTCAAGCTGCTTTGTGCAACTGGAGATGTGAGGGGGCGGGGAGTTGCTTTAGCCCAGCCCCATACTAATGCCTACCTATCAGTGTGCCCTGCTGGTTGATTGCCAGTCACATCTGGCTGGCACTTGGCCAGCAGAGATCCCTGTTCCTGCCTCCCCCTTCCCCTCTCAACCCCCTTCCCCTCCCTCCTGTTATCTAGCCATTAGAGAAAACTCAATTTCATTGGTTGGCTTTTTAAAAATTCAAAAATGGGCACCAAAAGCCACTGTTAGCAGCACATCCAATGCAACTGAGATAACTGATTTGTGGATCACATGGCAGATCAGGAATCAGATTAATCCAAACCAGTAAAAATCTGGTGGTTTAGACATGAACCAATTCCGATTTTCCCATTCAGAATTATGAGTAGCCCACCTCGATATCATTGCACCAGGCTGCGAAAGAGAGAGGAAGATTAACAGATATCATATTGTCAAAAAAATCCTCTTTATCTTCACAACCTAGCTCTTGTAGAGGTCCTAGACTGTTAATTAAGAATCAGTGGCATAGCTATGATGAAGTGAGGGAACTCATTTGAGCCCAGAATCGGGAAGGAGGACGCTTTGTAATGTTACCTGAGTGCCAATAGCAAATTCTCAGCATCGGTGGAGCAAGGAGCAGGAGTAGGGCTGGCATCACCACTCCACCTCCAGCCCCACACCCTGTAAAATTGCTGCCCCTTCCCACTCTTAAAATTTCCTTCCTGGTGGGGTTGCTATTGCTCGGGGGGTGGGGGAATGGGAGCTATCACCACCAGTGCTTAGAGAGTTGGGCAGGAGCTACTGAAGACTGCTTCTAGCAGAGAGCATCCAAGAGCTCTGATGAAGGTGACTGATGCCATTGAGGGGTGGGATCACCAGGAGAAGTCTGCCTGCTCCTGGAGACCCCATATTATTATCGAGGTCCAATAAATGGGGCATGAGTTTGGTCCTGCCAGAGTCTCTCTGTGCCACTCTTAAGAATCAGGGATTTACATATGGGTGTGCTCATAAATGTACAAAATCAAGATGGAGGATGAACGTGTAGGGTGCTAGCAGAGCCAGCATCAGGGTTTGAGAGGCCATGTGTGAAGTCTTGGTGCAGGGCCTAATTTGCATAATTAGGCCCCACCTCATTATGCAAATGTGTATATTTATATAAAGATAACATAAAATGTACTCCCTCTGGACAGGAAAGATTCCCATTCTCCACCCCTCCGAGCAGCCATAGAGAGGCATGGCCACCCCATGCTCCCCCCCTCCCCAGTTTGGCACCCTTTGGCTGCCTTAACTGGTGCTCAGCCAAGTGGCCATAGATAAGCATGGATGCTTCCCCCCCTCCCCAGCCGAGCGTCTACCAGCACTCCCCAGGAGTGGTTCCACTGCAGGGGCAGCCAAGCGGGCAGTGAGGCAGGCACAGAGAGACTGACTGCATCCACTGCCTTACTGGGGGAGAGGGGTGAGCTTAGCCAGCCTGGCCTTCAGGACTTGTTGCTTCATGCTGCCAGTGTTGCCTGTGCCTTGTACATGCACGTGGTGTGACTGGTCATATATATATATACCAGTTCAGTTGTGCCCCCATAATCACTTCATGCTGCCTTCAACCCATAACCAGTTCACTTGGGGCCCCAGGACAGCATGAATTGATTGTGTGTGTGTGTGTGTGTGCAAATGAACTGGTTATGGGGTGGGGGGTTTAAAGACAGTATTCCTGTTAGCAATAACTTCATTAAGAAGAGTTAATGAAATAGCAGCCATAATAATCTCAGAACCATATTTACAGACTTTCCAAGATAGAAAAAATATTGGTTTACATTCTAAATTCCTACCTAGGATAGTATAAGTAAGACAGTTGTGAGAATGTGGCCCTTTTTACACAGACCTCTCCCACCCATGAACACACAGCTTTCTGTGTGTTCATGGGTGGGGGAGCCCCATGTGAAAGACGTGGCGCATGCACCCATGATGAGTGGGGGGCGTGCACGCCCACCTAACACACATCCCCACTCACCCCCACTTATTCCCACACACAGAGAAACCAGGGAAAATTGTGGTAACTCTGTGTGTGCGGATGAGTGGAGGGTGAGTGGTGATACGTGTGCGGCCATGTGCACGCCCTGTCTATGCACGGGCATGCCCACGGACCCCCCCCCACCTGGCAGAATCATGTAAAAATGGCCAGTGAGGAGCCACCTGAAGAACAGAAGGTTGCTGCCTTGTAAAAAAAGTTCTTCAAGATCTATCCTAACATTCTCACAACATGGACCATTCTTCTTCTTCTTCTTCTTGTTCTTCTTGTTATTATCAAGCATTTATATAGCACAAGCAATGTACCTGGCGCTTTACAAACTAATTGAATAGACACGATTCCTGCCCTAGGGCTTACAATCTGAGAGTCAGGGGGAGTCAAAGGAAGGGGAACAGAGGGAGAGACAAGGAGTGTAACATTCACAAAGATGAGAGGTCCCAGGTGCATGTCATTGACTTGGTTACATCAAGAATGATGGCTGGTTGGTCTATGTGGTGAGGATATGAGTACACAGACCTTAGGTAACAGATTGTACTGGATGGAGGGTATCAGCAGGAGTTAGGTAAGGGGAGAAAGAAGTCAGGGAGGGCAGAGCAGAAGAGGTGGGTCTTGAGGAAGGTTTTGAGGTACGAAGTGAGGGGGCGAGGCAGATGTGGGTAGGGAGGGAGTTTCAGGCATGGGTGGCAGCTCCAGACTGGAGTATGGAGGGAAATTAGCTCAGAGAGGTGGGGGAAGCAAGGTTGTGAAGAGCTTTATGGTGAAGATTAGGAGCTTGTTCAGGATTCATTCAGGAAGGGGGAGCCAGTGAAGAGAAGAGAGGAGGGGCTGCATGTTGTCGAAGCGATGGGCAAAGTGGATGACGCTGGCAGCAAAGTTTTAGACAGAGATAAGGGGAGAAAGTTGAAAGTGGGGGAGGCCAGTGAGAAGGAGGTTACAGTAATTGAGGTGAGAGATGACCAGGGCATGAACAAGGGTTTTGGCAGAGGAGATAGAGAGAAAAGGGTGAATCTTAGCAATGTTATGGAGGGAGAAGAGATAGGTGTTTGCAACAGAGTTGATGTAGGGTTTTAAAGAAAGGGGTGAGTCAAAGATGAAGCCTAAGCTATGGGCTTGGGGGACAGGAAGGATGGTGACCCCCATCAATGAGGATTGACAGAGAAGAGGGAGAGGAACGATGAGGGGGAAAGATAAGGAGTTCAGTTTTAGCCATGTTGAGTTTGAGTTGATGTTGAGGCATCCAGGTAGAGATGTCAGAGAGACATCTGGTGAGGTGAGCTTGAATAGATGGACAGAGAGAGGGAGTAGAGAGATAGAGTCGAGTGTCATCAATATAGAGGTGATATTGAAAGCCATGGGAGACAATGAGTTTGTCCTAGGGCCAGGGTATAGATAGAGAAGAGGAGAGGGCCAAGGACAGAGCCTTGGGGAACACCAACCAAGAGGGGAAGGGAGGAGGAGGTGGAGTTGGCAAGAGACACATTGAAGGAGTGGTCAGAGAGGTAGGAGGAGAACTAGTCAAGGATGGAGCCATGGAAGCCAAAGGAGTGAAGTGAGTCCAGAAAGAGTGAGTGGTCAAAAGTATCGACGGCAGCAGAGAGGTCAAGGAGGGCAAAAATGGAGTAGAGGCAATTAGATTTAGCCACAAGAAGATCATTGGTGATCTCAGCGAGTGCGGTTTCAGTAAAAGGGGGCAAAAGCAAGATTGGAGGGGGTCAAGGGAGGAGTTGGTGGAGAGGAAGTCAAAGCAGCGGGAGTAGACAACACGTTCAAGAATTTTGGGAGGAAAAGAAAGGAGTGAGATATGACAGTAGCTAGAAGGGTCAGAGGAGTAAAGAGTGGACTTTTTTGGATAAGAGAGAAAGTGGCATGCTTGAAGATGGAGGGGAGGGTGCCAGTGGAGAGGGAGAGGTTGATGATGTGCAGGAGGGAAGGAGCGACAGTGGAAACAATGGAGGTCAGGAGGCAAGATGGGATGGGGTCAAGGTGGCAAGTGGAATGGTTTGAGGAAGAGAGCAGGGAGGAGATTTCCTAAAGGAAGGTGGGAGGGAAGGAGAACAGGAGAGAAGGAGGGGGAGGAGGGAGAGGGGAGGGAGTAGGAAGAGGAGAGGAGTGGGAAGCAATGTTGAGGTGAATCTTGTCTATCTTGGAAGTGAGGAAGGAAGCAAGATCCTGAGCAGAAAGGGAAGAGGGAGGAGGAGGACAAGGGGACTTACAGGGGGAGTCAAAGGTGGAGAACAGGTGGCGAGGGTCCTGAGAACAGGACTCAATGTGGGAGGTGTAGTAATGCTTTCTAGTGAGAGAGATAGCAGAAGTAAGGGAGGAGAGACAGAATTTAAAGTGAAGGAAGTCAGTATGAGAGTGGGATTTGCTCCAAACGCGTTCAGCAGCACGGGTGCAGAAGTGTAGGTGGCAGATACTGGGGGTGAGTCAAGGATGGGGGTTGTGGGAGCAGGCAGAACCAAATGCCACCGAACCGAATGTCACCCGAGTTCCAGCAACTGGAAGGAAGGAAGGAAGGAAGGAAGGTGGGCTGAGGCAGGCTTTAGCTTGGCAGCAACCTGGGGGGGGGCAGAAAGGCAGCGTGGTATGAGAGGCAGCAAGGCGGGCTGGGACCTTGGCAGGGCACTCAGATAGGCTGGCAAAGACTGTGCAGCATGCAAGAGAGAGAGCCAGTCAGATAGGCGGGCCGAGATCATCTAGTCATAGGCCGGCTGGCAAGCTTAGTTTGTTTCCCAAAATGCCATCCAAAATGCCACTCTGCATCATGCCCCCTAGGCTGTCTAGTATATGTGAGAGAGAGGGGGGTGGGGGTGGTCAGGGCGGGCACCAGGCATTGGGAGGGATGGACAGCACCTCAGAAGCACAGCAGAAGTAGTCCTAGCCCAGATTGAGGAGGAAGAGCCCTGTCCCAAGACTGCCCCTGGCATGGGATGGCGTATGCCACTGTACCATCAATCCTTGTCCAGGGGTAGCTCGGGGAATCCCAGCAGCAGAAGGTTCACCATGGTGAACAACAACTGCTCCATGAACTTGGCCCCCAGTCTCAGGCGGTGCGGGGAGAAAATGTCTCCCTCCATAGAGAACACCTGCTTGCTGGGGACACTGGTTGGTGGGCAGGACAGGATACCCTTGGCAACGATCGACAGGGCCGGCCACATGTTGGTGTTACCTCCCCAGTAGGCCAAAGGATTGTTGCTGGGATCGATGCATGGCTCCGTCTCTCGGTAGGTCTCCATGGCTACTGATGTGCCATCGTACTCCCTCTGGTAGCTTTGCCTGGGCACCACCTCCACCACTGTCCTCAGCCACGCTGCTTCCCTATTGTGGAGGACCCCATGCTCTATAGAGTTGCCTGCACATAGGTCAAGCTGTTTCTGTTGCTGCTGGCAATAGGGATGCTGCTGCTGCTGCTGGTGCTGGTGGTGCTGCTACCGCTAGGGCTGGGGGCAGGGATAGACCCAGATGGATGGAAGGGGTGGCTGCTCCCACTCCCACCACCACCACCAGGGGCATCCTGCTGCATAACCTGCTCTACCTGACAGACCCTGTCCACTAGCTCACCCTTCCAGTGGCCATAGAGCACTGCCTGGCATGCCAAGATGCCCTTGACTCTGGGGTTCAGCATTGTTGCCAGGACATATTCCTCCCACCATAGGAGCTCATCAAAATGCACCCCCAGATCTTCCTTCAGCTTCTGTGCCAGGTCAAGCACCTCATAGACCAGATTCCTGCACTGAGGGTCACAATCCCACCCCCTGAAAATCTCAGCCAGCCTCCTGTGGAGAATCTGGACCACAGGGGTCACCTGGCTGAGGGTGGCTGTGGAGCTGTTCATGGTCTCCGTCATGGCTGGGAATGGTCTCAACACAAAGACTTGTGTGAGACAGGATCTCCCATTCTGCCCCTCGTACCCTGGAGGCGCCCCGCTGTCCATCACCAGTTGAACCTGATGCAAGGCGGCTTTCTGCTGGAGAAGCCACTTGAGCATCAGGAAGGTGGAATTCCACCATGTGGAGACATCCTGGGCAAGCTGGTGTACTGGGGAGCCTTGCTCAGCCTGTTTCTCCTGGAGGAGCTCGCTACCCTTCACGCTCCTGTTAAAGAACCCCGCCAGCTTCCTCCCTCGCTCAATCAGGGAACTAAGGTTGCCTGCCCCAATCTGCTTCTCCCCCAAGCCCAGAGCATCCCTGACCACCAGGTGAAGGGTGTGTGTGGCACAAGGGATGCTGGTGAACCCCACATCATGGACTGCCTTCAATATATTGGCCGAGTTGTCCATCACCACACAAGCCTTTGTGAAGGATGCGGCTGGCGTGACCCACTCCCTCGCCATGGCAGTCAGGGCTGCCTCGATGTTCCTAGCAGTGTGGGGGTTGCCCATTACTTGTGCCTGAAGCAGGGCCCACCTATATCCTACTTTGGGACTCCTCCTGCCATTCCCCAAAGTTGCCTCCAGGTCCTGCCACTGGTGTGCCATCACTGCCAGGTAGGCATGCTGGACGTTCCCGGTGGACCAATGGTCAGTAGTGAAATGGACAGTGGCACCCACAGCCCCTGCCAGCCACTCCCTCACCCGCTCCTTCAAAGCCCTGTACATCTCTGGCACCGCATTCCAAATCAGGGTGGTGCAGGACAGCAACTTAAACTGGTGGGCCAGGAACCGAATCAGGCACTTGAAGCCCATGTCCTCTACAATGGAGAAGGGCTGCCCATCCAGCACAATCATTTCACGCAACAGGCAACTGGCTTTCTCTTGAAAGTCACGCTGCCCTCCAGCTGCCGATGGCCTTGGCAGCTGCCCCCACCCCAGCTCCTCCATGGTGGGCTGATGCTGCTGGCGAAGCTCCTGCTGCTGTTCTTCCCCCTCTAGCAGGAATACTGCTCCTCCTGCTAGAGGCAGCAGCTGGTGCAGGAAGCTTGCCTGCTGAATGAAGCAGGCGACTGGCTGCTGCAGTCGGGAACCCGCTGGCATCCACTTCCCCTGCCTTCCCGCTTATCAGCAGAGCAGTGTAGCATGATTTCAGGTGCCTTGCCATGGCACTTGTCCCAAGGTTGGTGAGCACCTGCCCATGCTTCACCAGCTTATTGCCCACAGTGCACTGCACCTCCCTGGGATCATCCGCCCGCACCAGCTTGAAATGTGCACAGACGGAGGATTCTTTGACCCTCCTGCCTTCTGGCCTGCCCCGGGTGATGCACTGCTGCTGCTAGCGCTGCTGGGAGGGGCAGAATATGGTGGTGACACAGCTCTGGGAGGAGGGACAACCATTGTCTCAGCTCCAGATGTCTCCTCTGCGAGACTAGTGTATTCTTCTGCCTCTCTGTCCTCAATCACTGTGATTCCCGTGAAGGGGAGGATTTGGGACCCTGAGGCTTGATTTCCCACCATGCTACTGCCACTCTCCTCCCTGTGCTCCCTAGAGCTGCTACTGCTACTGCTACTGCTGCTGCTGCTGCTGCTGCTACTCCTCTCCCTGCTGCCATTGCCCAGGGATCGGGCCTTGCCTCTACCACCCAGGATGGGATCCACCAGCCCTGGACTGCTGGGGATCACCTCAACAATAGGGGACATTGGTGGCCCTGGAGGAACATCAGAAGCAGCACCTGCTCCTGCAGCAGCAGAGACAGCTGCAGCCTCATGTTCTGCAGGCCTTCCAGCAGTCTGCGTGGCACTGGATGACCATGTATCTATCTATAGTAACTATATCTAATATCTATCTATGTATACAGTTTTACACAGGGATGGGGGAAGGGAAACACAAAGAACACAGGGAGGGGTACACAACTGAAATGAAACCTAAATCAATCTAATAATCCTACTCTAAATAATTCCAAAGACAGGGGAAGGGAATCAGGGATGGAATATATAGAGGGAGAGGGAAAGTATTCAATGGAGGGGGGAGGAAGAACACAGGGAGGGGTAAAAAAATAAAAATAACACCTAAATCTATCAAATATAATCTAAATAAATGATAATACGGAGGTAAATGGGTTGAATTGGTGAAATAGGAGGAGGATGGCAATGGACTGGGGAGCTGGGAGGTACACAAACTGCTGGGAGAGGGAGCCTTCTGAAAACGCCTGCTGTTCAGGAACAGTGACTAGCTCAGAAGGTGTTGTAAGGAGGGAGGGCAATGAGTTTTGTTACTTGCTGTGCCCGCCTCACCGCAAGCCCCATTGGCTCTGTGCAGCCTAGCTCGTGGCTAATCGCAGCCTGTGAAGCCAGTGGTCTGAGGAGAAAAGGGATGATGATTGGGTAGGCTGGCTACAACTCCAAGCCTCTCCATCCCCCTGGTGCCTGGAAGTCTGCTCCTCAGCTGACTCCCCCTCCCTGTCATGTTTTGCCTTCCAGTGACACATTTTTGCCGCCCGAACTTGATCCGAACTGACCAAACTGTTCAGTCAGTTCAGAGTTCAGTATCGGGTTCGGTTCGGTCGGTTTGGGTTCGGTCGTCCGAACGGACAGAGTTCGGTTCGAACTTCCGAACCGCGTTCACACATCCATAACAGCAGGGTTGTGGCATCCTTCTGATCACTCACATGGGGAGGAGTGTTTGTAAACAAACAGCTTTATCTCCCAGTCCAATCTGTCCCGGTGCTGCTGCTGCACTACTAACAGGCAGAAACAGGTGAGAGATGGGGACCGGAGCCAGGAAGGGGAGGCAGAAGAACTTATTGGGGTAGAAACTGGTTGCAGCCTGCCACCCAGCCAGCCAAGTACAGGGACCCAGCTGACTGCGGGGCCGTGTGCAGCCCCACATGTGGCACATGCCTGGGGCCGGCCTTCTAAAACTTGGAAGACATGGACTCAATACTTTAATTGCAACAGGTTTCTTGTCTGATCTTGGGCAAGTTATAAACTCTTTGTTTCATCAGAATGGAGATGACACTAAAGCTCAAGGGAATAGATGTTTTTGTATTTGCAAATAGCATATGCATTTGTGAATAGCTTTCTGGATATCTAAATATTTATTCCCCACTGAAATGATATTTATAAATCTACTTAATTATTTCAGTTTGCTTCTTTCCATCATTTTGGTTTCTTTGTTTGGACACAACTAGCGCTATTGTGCGCCATTTTAATTTAATTTCACATTTCTACCCCTCCTTATTCCCGTAAGGCCCAGGACAGCTTATGAGAAAAATAATGTACAAAATTACAATTAGTTAATAGAATAAATAAATTCCCTGACAATACACCCTACTGATCCCTGCCATACCCCCACTTCATGGGGAAAACCCCCACTCCTCCTCATGTCTATACCCCCCATGGGGGAGGGGGACCATCATGGCCTTTCCAATTACACCTACCCAACCTCAGCACTTCCACTAGTGCTGAAACAAAGTGATCAAAATAAATAGAAAAAAATAAAATGGGAATGAAGCAGGAACCAAATAACGGTTCATAACTGCATCGTTGGGCCTGACTTCAAGCCAGCAAAATTGTTGGATAAAATATTTGCTATGGGTACACCATCCCTGCCTCACAGAGCAGAACTGCGGGTAAATACTTTAAAGATTATAAGGTCAAGTGCTCAGTAGTATGGTGATAAGGGACCATTTAATTACCTGTGATAGTGGTTTAAATGATTAATTGTTCTTTAGCTTGGAATGGCTTTACATTTTGCCTGGCTCCTTGGTGTCAGAAACTTGAAGTTATTTAAATGTCATTTAAAAGGCAGTCATATTTTCCCCCCACTATAGAACTAGCTTCCACATTAAAATAAAATATTTTCTTTCAGGAACAATCTGTCTCTTCCCAAACATGAAGCAATGACAGGCTTTCCCACAGATGGACAAAAAAAGGAAAAGCCAAACAAGTGCTGGAAAACAATGTCACTCTGGATAACATTTCAGAAGGTCGATACAAATTTATTACCTACAGTCTGCTCCTTCTACAAGCTGGCACTCTCTCTTGGCAGCAACAGCTTTGAGGCTGCAGGATGAAAAATTCTTCATCTTTTTTATCTCTAAGCCAGTCTTTCCACGCAATCCTCACTGGACCCCTCTGTGAAATCCATCTTTCATTTTATGCTGACAGTCCCCATCAAAAGCATCTTAGAGCTTCCCATGTTGTTAGAGGTGGAAATGCGGACTCCTGTTCATATTTGTGCTGGCTTTGTTAACTGTGCCTGAAGTCTCCATTGTCTTGTTAAAGTACTAGCTGTCTCTCAAATGGAAATATAAACTGAGTTGGCTCTAGGCAGAGGCAACTGAGTGGGCCTCCTTAGGCACTATGAGTAATGTTTTGAAAAGCACCTAAATGACTTAGCAACAAAACTTTAAACTCCTAAATGTGTAATTAGCTTTTGAAAATGAGACTGCTATGTCATTTAGCTGCTTTAAAAAATGTTTACCTTATAAGCCAAATTTTCCATTGCCCTGCAACATGTTTAGTAACTCTTAATCCTGCTGAATGGTTTCAAATGCACATATTACCACCAGATAGACACAGAGAGACAAATAGTTACAAACGATCCAGGAAGTTTGACAATTGGATACTGTATCCACAAACTACTGTATTGAAGAATGCCACTAACATTTTTTTAAAAAAAATAAACGTTATCCTTCATATGTATTCCAGACCAACAGACACTTATGAACATTAGTGTTCCCATTCTGTGAATCTTCTGCTACAGCAGCTCCTACAAATGAATGTTATAGCCAGGGACAGATTCCCTTATTAGGGAAAGTTGCTATTAAAGTTAAACCCAATTCTTACTCCCTGGCTTTGTGTCCGTCCATGTTCACTTATTACAGTAAAGGGTAAAATACCCTATGATCAAGAAATCACAGGGTATTTATTTACCCAGTTATATTTCTCATTGTTTGAATCCTTTGTGGTTGGTTATTACACACATCCTTTCATTCTCATTTTCAAAACTGTTACCCCTTATGAACATTTACTCATTACTTTAGTAATGGGTAACTTACCCGTGAGTGGTAATTATTACAAACTACACCTTGTCAGAAACTGCTATTCATTAGGTAACCAAATATAATGTGTGAAAGCACATCAAAGTTAGGGGTGTGCATTTCATTTTCATTATTATAATGATAATGAAATTAGCATTTTCATTATTGATTTTGTATTAATGACAAAATCATTAATCTTAATCATAATTATTAACAATATTTTTTTTTAAATTACAAAATAATAATTCATCTTCATTATTATTTATTTATTTCCTGACCTTGGGACACACATTTTAGCCTGTAACTTTTTTTGGCATCCAATTTTAACAATATTTGGATAGGTTGTACCCCTCACCCAAGGAAGCATGCCTGCCAAATTCCAGAAGAATTGGATGAAGGGTCCAGATTTTATAAGTGTTATAATTTGTGATGCATTTCTGGCTGTAATTCTTTTCTGTCTATCCAATTTGGATGGGATTTGGCTATATTGTACCCCTCAAAAAAGGGATCATCTGTGCCATGTTTCAAAAAGATTGGAAAACTGGCTCCTAATGTATAAGCAATTTATATTTTGTGGTTTGCACACACATTTCCAGCTGTTGCATCTTTGCTGTCCATCCAATATGGATGAAATTTGGACTCCGTATACCCCTCATGCAAGGGATCATCCCTACCATTTTCCAGCCAAATTTTCCTAACCCCCCCCTCCCCAGACAGCCATTTGAGAGGGGGGAAATCTAGATTACAGTCCAGGGAGGGGAAGGGGGAGCAGACAACACAGAGCCAAGAGACATTATTGATGTCTACATTGGCCAACAATCATTGCAAGCACATCCCAGACACTTGTATGACACCCTGTCTTTGTGATTGCTCAAGGCTTCCAGCCTCCGGGACAGAACCAATCAAAGAGTCTGTGAACTGGGCACTGCAAAAATTTATATTGTGTCAGCCAGGCTTTTTCCTCATGTTCTGGGTTAGTCTCTGACTTGTCAGGTGGTAACTTCATGCCTACATACCTGCCTGCCCTGCTCCTTCACTGCCACCTGCCCGCTGCTGCTGATACTCCTGCCAGTGCATGTCTCGCTCTCTCATAAAAGTTCTGCCCAACTGGGGTTCTGTCTGCAAGTTGAGATACCCTGTCATGTCTTGCGTGCTACCAGTACTGCTAATGCCTGGGTTTTTGATACCAATTGGCCAGCAGGAATGCCAATCCTATATCCTCATCCTGTTCTTCTTCTACCAACAGTGGAGGCTCCCCCGCCCCTGGGCGTTTTGGGGCACTGCCCCCCTAGCACCGTGGGGGAACCCCCGGGGGGCCGCTGTTTAAAAAAAAAAAAAGCGCCACCGGCACTGACAGAAGCAGCAGCCTCTCAGAGGCTTCTGCTGCTTTCAGTGTCTATCTCCCTTCTGGGACCCACTCTCAGAGCCGCTCTGAGAGTGGGTCCCGGAAGGGACAAAAAGGTTGAGCTTCTGAGCTGCCCAAACTGTGTTTTCTATTGAAAAGCATTTTGGGTGGCTGAGTCCCTAGTCCACAGCACGTATAGGACGTGCTGTGGAGGGAGGGGCTAGCCTTCCATTGTGCCTAATGGGTGCAATGAAATCTCTCACCTGGGCGCTTATTGCAAGTGTCCAGGCAAGAAGCTTTGGGTTGGGCGGCTGAGGCAAGGATCAGTACGCATGCGCGCTGCTTCCTGTCTCAGCTGTACATGGAGTCAGACAGGGACAACAGGCTAAGGCTGGTGGCGTGCTCTCAACAGTGCACTGCCAGCCTCAGCTGCTTCCTGGACCCTGCCTTGCCGCTCTCCACCACCCACCCAATCTGCCGCTCAGAGCAGTGGGGGGGGGGGGGGGGGGG
>QEPC01011882.1:330559-343045 GCA_003113815.1 Sphenodon punctatus
TCCCCCCACCCTGCTCCCTCCCACCCCCCAAGGGTCCCCCCCACTGCTCCCACCCCAAGGGTCCCCCCACACTGCTCCCACCCCCCGAGGGTGGGATCTTCGCAATGCTGAAAATAGAATGCTTTTAAAATCCCGAGATGTAGCTGTGAGTCTGGTGATCTTTAGGTGTGTGTGTTCGCATTAATGCAGGAAATGGGATGCTTTTAAAATCCCGAGATGTAGCTGTGAGTCTGGTGATCTTTAGGTGTGTGTTCGTAATGCTGGAAATGGGGTGCTTTTAAAATCCCGAGCCATATCTGTGAGTCTGCCGATCTTTAGGTGAGTATTCGCAATGCTGGAAATGGGATGCTTTTAAAATCCTGAGCTGTAGCTGTGAGTCTGGCGATCTTTAGGTGTGTGTTCACCATGCTGGAAATGGGATGCTTTTTAAATCCCAAAATGTAACTGTGAGTCTGGTGATTCATGGTCCTTGAAATTCCCCCCCAACACACACACACACACACACACAGAGCAGAGGGCAAGAATACTGCTTTAGAAGGGTCTTCTGAAGCAGAGATTGGGGTCCCTCCAACATACATACAGCAAGTCCCTTCTTTCTGAAGCAGAGTTCTTTACCTCTGCTACGTGTATGTATGTGTTTGCTAAAATTGCTTGTAAATGAGGTTTAAAGTTGTCTTCCTCCTTTTAAACCTGGCAGAGGAGGTGATTATAACCTGCCTAACCTAACTGAAATTGCTTGATTTAAGTAATGTAATGTACATCCAATATTAACCCTGGGAACTCCTTGCTTCTGGGTTATGCCAACTACCATTGCCCTGGCTCCACCCACTATTGCCCTGGCTCCACCCACTGTTGCTCGCCGTCCGGCCTTACTGCCTTACTGCTTTGCTGCCGGCCGTCCTTACTGCCCCTCCAACCTCAAGACCCACCAGCCGTCCCTGACTACCAACCCCTCTGCTTGTTACTGGGAAGTTGGAAGCATCTGCTTAGGAAAGAGTCACTAACAGATTCTCTTCTGTCTTCTGGTCACAGTGCTTCAGCATGTGTTTGGGATGCCAATTGGCAAGCCTGCATGCAACCATAATGTCTCTGGGTTGCTATCCTACTTCACCCTCACCTCTTCCTTGGTCTCTGAAGTCCCATTTATGTCCTGAAATTTCCTTTTTTGTCCCAAAAGTTTTAGAACTAATATCTGTATGTCTGTTGAATCATGAAACATATATTGCTTATAAAATTGGGACCCTGTATCCAATCATTCTGAAATTTCGAAGAATGTACATGGAACAATTTATCCAAAGTTCATCCAAATTGGTTGGAAAACAAAGATGTTGCAGATGGACATGTGTGCACAAGCCATGAAATAATTAAATTGCTTATAAAATCAGAAGCCTTTAATCAATATCCCTGAAAGTTGGCAGAGATTATCCTTTTCAGTAGGGGCACACAATTTTTTTTTCACCCAAATTGCATGGAAAACAAAGTTGTTATATCTGCAAAAGTGTGGATAAATGACAAAGCTTCAATTGCTTTCAGAATTAGGACCCTTTATCCAATCTTTATGAAATTTGGCAGGGTGATCCCTTGATTAAGGGGTGCAGTCAGTATAAATATCAAGCAAATTGGATAAAAATGAAGAAGTTACAGCCAGAAATCAATTTCCCATAGAAATCAATGAGAAAATATAACAACGCTTAATAACAATAAAACAAATTATATATAATGAAATAACAAAAAACTATTGATTTAGCTAAATTTATACCCCAGCCTTCCAAGATGGCTCAGGTGGCTTATCAAACATAAAAAATATAATACATAAAAACAGCATAAAAACCAATCCCCAATCGTTCCTCTCCCCCCTCCTCAACCCCACCACAAAGTCCACAAAACCCTCCCCAACCACCCCAAAACACCCTTAACCCGAACAGCCACCAATTCCCCCATTCCGTATCCCTGCCCACCAAATGCCTTAACAAAGAGAAAGGTCTTGCACCACCTCCTGAAGATGGTCAGGCTCAAGCTCAAACAAATCTTTGGGGGAAGGGAGTTCCATAGCACTGCAACAGCAATTTAAAAAATCTACCTGCGAGTCCTCATCATTCGAACAAGATTAACAGATGGTGCCTACAGGGAGGTGCTCCCAGCGATCATAGGGGCTGCAGTGGGGTATGGAAGAACAGGCAGGCTCTAAATAACAAAACAAAACAACCCCCCCCCCAAAAAAAACATATTGGGTTCCTGGTGCACACCCCTAATAAAGGGTAACTTCTTCAGATAATGCACGTGGTAGCTTCAAGCTATGCATTATGAGTGTTTGCATGATCAGAGAAATCTTCAAGTAAAGGTAGTGTATGGACAAGGTCTACATTTCTTTTAGAAAGAAATAACATTAAATCACAATCAACTTGAGTGTGGAAAACTGGTTCCTTGAGGAACCCATTTTGTCATTATTCAAACTGTACAGCTTGTGCTTAATAACTTTTAATATGAAGTAGCATCTCGGTGTAATCATAAGATGGAGTAATGAATACTTCACTATTGTGTGTCATATACATTTATTAAAAGTTTACAATATTAGCTTCTAACAAGGGCAATAAAGAAGCTTAGGTGGTCGTCCACTTTGAAGATCAAGCATTGTGATCCCATTTTTCTGACCTAACTCTAAACAATTGACTCTTTCACTAGTTTGATTCTTTTTTTCTCCTCCATGTGTTCCAATTAATGTTTGAACTTTTCACCCAAGCCCTTGTTACATCCTGTAGCTGTCAAAGGAATGGTGATATAATATGCGCTTTGCATGCCATCACAATCTGAAAAAGTTCATGGATGCAGCTTTATAGTTCACGGCTTACAGGGTCGTTAAAATGTTTCTCAGACTTGTTTCCACCCTTTCAGCTAACAATGGGCAGAACATTGTGAAATGGAATGATGCCTTTTCAGCTTTTGTCATTGTTGAGTAAATGTTTCTGTATAGATTGTAAATTACACAAGAAGTCAGGCAATGGAAACAAAGTAATAAAATGATTTTTTTATTGGATCAGCTACAGTCAGTAGAGGTATGCATGCTTTTGGACATCACAGTGTCCTTCATCAGGTAAGCAAATCTGGGGTTACAAAACAAAGAAACAGAGCAAAACAGAGGTATATAGGCCCATTCTATTAATCAGTAGGGATGTGCGAACATAGTTCAGAAGTTTGGGGTTCAGCCCGAACTCAGGCAGTTCGGATGGCCAAACAGAACAGCTGAACCAAACACCAAAACCACCAAACAGTTCGGGCGTGTTTGCGTGCGTTCGGATGAGTTCGGGTGGGAAAAAACCTGGCTGGCAGGCCCAGGGACTGGGGTGGGGTGGGGTGGTCAGCTGAGGAGGGGTGGAGAGAGGCTTGGACTAGCAGCCAGCCTGCCCAATCACAATCCCTCTTTTCCTCAGACCATTGACTTGGCAGTCTGTGATTGGCCACGGACTAGGCTGCACAGAGCCAATGGGGCTTGTGGTGAGGCAGGTGAAGCAGGTAATAAAAGTCGTTGCCCTCCCCCCCTTCCATATCGTTCTGAGCTAGCCACTGATCCCATGAGCAGGAGTTTTCAGAACTTTCCCTCTCCCAGGAGTTTGTGCTTCTCCCAATCCATTGCCATCCTCCTCCTGTTTCACCCATTTCCACACATTCACCTTCATAGTTTCATTTATTTAGATTAGATTAGATAGATTTAGATGTTATATCTGGCATCAAGAAGCAGCCGCTCCATCCCCAGGTCCTACCATCAGGGTTCTGGGGCCTACGTTACAGGCAGGGAGGGCTGTCCATCCACGTCATCCAGAAGCTGCCACTCCAGCCCCAGGACCCACCGTCAGGGTTCTGGAGCCGTCATTCCGCTCACAGGGAGCTGTCATTCCATCTCATTCAAGAAGCAGCCCACTCCAGCCCCAGGACCCACCATCAGCGTTCTGGGGCCATAATTCCGCTCACGGGGAGCTGTCATTCCACTTAATCCAGAAGCAGCCACTCTAGCCCCAGGACCCATCATCAGGCTTCTGGGGCCTACATTACAGCGAAAAGGAGCCATCATTCCACGTAATCAAGAAACAGCCACTCTAGTCCCAGGACCAACCATCAGGGTTCTGGGGCCATCATTCCACTGACAGGGAGCTGTCATTCCATGGCATCAAGAAACAGGCAGCCACTCCATCCCCAGGTCCCAGCATCAGGGTTCTGGGGCCTACGTTCCAGGCAGGAAAGGCTGTTGTTCCACTTCATCCAGAAGCTGCCACTCCAGGCCCAGGACCCACGATCAGGGTTCTGGGGCCTACGTGGCAGGCAGGAAAGGCTGTTGTTCCAATTCATCCATAAACTGCCACTCCAGGCCCAGGGCCCACCATCAGGGTTCTGGGGCCATCATTCCACTCACAGGGAGCTGTCATTCCACTTCATCTAGAAGCTGCCACTCTGGTCCCAAGACACACCATCAGGGTTCTGGGGCCATCATTCCACTCACAGGGAGCTGTCATTCCACTGCATCAAGAATCAGCCATTCCAGTCACAGGGTTCTGGGGCCTACGTTACAGTCATGGGGAGCCATCATTCCATGGCATCAAGAAACAGCCACTCTAGTCCCAGGACCCACCATCAGGGTTCTGGGACTGTCATTCTGCTCACAGGGACCCGTCATTCCACCGCATCAAGAAACAGCCAGCCACTGCAGCCCCAGGACCCACCATCAGGGTTCTGGGGCCTATGTTACAGGTAGGAAGGGCTGTCATTCCACTTCATCCAGAAGCTGCCACTCTAATCCCAGGACCCAACGTCAGGGTTCTGGGACCATCATTCCACTCATGGGGAGCCGTCATTCCACCGCATCAGGAAACAACCAGCCACTCCAGCCCCAGGACCCACTATCAGGGTTCTGGGGTCATCATTCCGCTCACGGGGAGCCATCATTCCACTGCATCAAGAAACACGCAGCCACTCCAGTCCGAAGTCCCACCATCAAAGTTCTGGGTCCTACATTCCAGGCAGGGAAGGCTGTCCATTCATGTCATCCAGAAGCTGCCACTCCTGTCTCAGGACCCATAATCAGGACTCTGGGGCCATCATTCTGCTCACAGGGAGCCATCGTTCCACTGCATCAAGAAACAGACAGCCACTCCAGCCCCAGAACCCACCATCAGGGTTCTGGGGTCTACATTACAGGGCGAGAGGGCTGTCATTCCACTTCATCCAGAAGCTGTCACTCTAGTCCCAGGACCCACCATCAGGATTTGAGGGCCATCATTCCTGGCACATTGCACTGTTGTTCCGCCGCATCAAGAAGCAGCCACTCCAGTCCCAGGACCCACTGTCAGGGCTCTAGGGCCTACGCTACTGGCAGGGAGGGCTGTTGCTAAAATCTACACACTGCCACTCTAGCCACAGGACCCACCATTATGGGTCCGGGGCCGTCATTCCTCATACATTGCGTTGTCATTCCACCGCATCAAGAAGCAGCCACTCCAGTCCCAGGACCCACTGTCAGGACTCTAGGGCCTACGTTACTGGCAGGGAGGGCTGTTGCTAATATCTACACACTGCCACTCTAGCCCCAGGACCCGCCGTCATTCCTCACACATTGCGTTGTCATTCCACCGCATCAAGAAGCAGCCACTCTAACCCCAGGACCTGCCGTCAGGGTTCTGGGGACAAGTTACAGGCAGGGAGGGCTGTGACCAAGATCCAGAAGCTGAAACTCTAGTCCCAGGACCCACCATGATGGGTCTGGGGTCATCATTCCGCTCACAGGGTGCTGTCAATCCTGCTGCTGCTGTCTGCTGTGCCACGGGTACTGTGCCCTGGCAATCCAATATCTGCTGCTGCTGCCAGTGCCACCTATGCTGTCTGTGCCACGGGTTTTACCCCAGCAACCCAATGTCGGCTACTGCTGCTGGTATTGCACGTCAGCCATTTGCTCCTCAATCTTGTAGACTGCAATAGCTCAGATGAGCACGCCGGAAGGCAGGGGCTGGGTGAACATTATCATGGGGCAGAATGGGAGATCCTGTACTCAACTCCCTTTTGATCAGCTGCAGGAAATGGAGGTTATCAGCAATCGCCCGTCCCTTTGCAACAATGCTCACCTAGCTCTTAGGATCGACTATTTGTGTTCGCACATCCCTACAGATCACATTCCAAATCCTCTCCACTTCGCAGATTTGACCAATGGTGCATATCGAGTTGTGCAACCTGCATTCAATGCTGAGTTCCTTGAGGATTTCCGCAGTGATGATGTACTCAGTTTGCTTGTCTTCTGACAATTTGGAGCTCGCCCAGGATGATCTGAATCCTAAAAGAATCTTAAACTTCTCCAACAGTCCAGGATCCTTGTTCTGTGGCTTTGCCATGGTTACCAAAAAAGTGCCAGGGAACTTCCACCCTCTCCAGCCAGAAGGCACTTGCCCCTGGCCAGTCCCCTCACCCCTGTCCCCTCATCATTCTTAGCCTGGACCTCAATGCTCTTGGATTTAAGGTGCTGATGGCTCCTGTGCATGGGGCCATCAATAACGTATGTCACGCAAAGCGTGCATATTAGCAAATTCATGCCAATGGGTGACAATAGGGGTGAGGGGAATTGGTTACGTGACATTTTCCCCATATGTTTGTGTCTCTGTCACAGTTATTTAGTATGTGGGTATTTAGGTAGGTGACTAGGTGTGGGTGAGGAGTTTTACTTACTTTCCTGTCTCACCTCAGTCTCTAGACCTCCTCCCATTTGCCATCATTCCGCTTACAGAGACGGCCCCCAGGCCTTGGCCTATATGCTATCCGTAGAAAGGGTTCTGTACCATGGCCACCAATGTCTGTTTCCTCCAGTGCCAGTGGCACCCAGATGAGGCCTAGATGCAAGCTGTGTTTGGTGCTGGGGGGATTGGGGCTGTCTTGACTGGAGGAGTTTGTTGTCACTCTGCTTTTCCCTCCCCTTTACCAGGTAATAACTCTCAGGGCAGGACCCTGTGGCTATCTGCAAGCTGTGTTTTGGTGCTGGGGGGGATTGGTGCTGTTTTGACTGGAGGAGCTTGTTGTCACTCTGCTTTTCCCTCCCCTTCCCCAGGTAATAACTCCCAGGGCAGGGCCCTGTGGCTGCCAGCCCTCCTATGTGTCAGCCCACCAAAGGGTGTCAGCCATTGGCTGGGGCAATTTGCTGGGCCGGGGTGCCTGGGGGAGCCTCTGCTGGACAGAAACTGAAGATTTGGTGCGACGGGTGCTGGAGAATTGTCCCTGAGCAAGAGCAGCAGTAGGTCTCCGGGTATGTATCAAGCAGCGCAGAACCATCACAGCTGTTTCCACCGCCACTACTACACCTAAGGAGGGGAAGCCAGCGTCCAAGCTGCACGATAAAAGGTAGGGAACAGTCGACGGCCATGCTAGTGGCACGCGTCAAAGGGGCACGTCCAAAGGTGCGTGCCCTTTGGCTGTGCCCTTTGGCTGTGCCCAAGGATTGGGACTAGGACATAAGTTTACTTTTATAGACTTGTGGTGGGAAGAAGAGATGTCCCTTCGGGAAATACGAATCTTGTGAAGAACTGGAGATTTGGAGAAGGCTCCTCCTCCTGGTGGGAGCAGGGGTGGGGGGAGGAGGAGGATGTGGATAGTAGGCAAATTGAAGTGTTGGGGGATTGAAGGGATTGTTAAACTTCATTTACAGAGCATAAGTTAGTATGGGTTAGTAGAAAATAATTATGTATTATAATTGTATATAGAGGGGGTGGGGAGAAATTAATATATATGATATTTTTCTTATGTTGTATTGTGGAAAGGACTCACTTCCTGGAGAGAGAAGGAAGGAATGAGGGGGGCAAGAATGACTCCTTCCCTGGTGGCAGCAGGAAAGGAGTGTGAGGAGGGTAGAGTAATGGAGATTGAAGGCGGGTTTGGTAGATATGAATTTGTTAAGTTATTCTTTAAGAATGTGGGTGTGTTTTTTCTTATTTTTTTTTGGGTCTTGCTGACCATATTGTATTTTTGTATATTGTGTTGTTTCATTTTTGATGTGAGTCACCTCGAGTTGCCTATGGCAAGAAATTGCGGGGTACAAATAAAAAATGAAATGAAAATGAAAATATGCTGTCTGTGCATGATGCAATGGCATCAAGAAACTGCTGCTGCTGCCAGGCCTATATGCTGTCTGTGCCATGATGCCATGGCATCAAGAAACAGCGGCTGCTGCCAGGCCTATATGCTGTCTGTGCCAAGGGTTCTGTATCCCACGTTGCCGCCAAGCTCAAAGCCTGCCTCAGCCTGCCTTCCTGCCTCTCATGCCAAGGTGCCTGTCTTCCCGCCCAGGTTGCTGCAGAGAGAGGAGAGAGAAATAAAAGAGAGAGAGAGAAATTCCAGCCACTGCTTGAAGGAGAGACAGAAACGATCCCACCCATGCTGTCACCTGCACTATATAGCCAGAGAGAGAGAGAGAGAGAGAGAGAGAGAGAGAGAGAGAGAGCGGTTCCCAGCTAGAATGAGGGAGATGGGGTAAGAGGGGGAGAGGTAGGTGTATCAGGTGTATCCAGCTACCCTGACTGCCACCTGCCAGAACCAGGAAGAACTCCCATCTGTGCTCATGCGCCCAATGCCCATTGCCCACATCCAGCACACAGCAAACCTACCATAATGAGATGGAATAATGTGCACTTGAGACCTCGCATCTTCATGAATGTTAGACCCCTTGTCTCTCCCTCTGTTCCCCTTCCTATGTCTCTCCCCCAGCTCCTGTCTCTCAGATTGTAAGCCCTAGGGGCAGGGACCGTGTCTATTTTATTACTTTGTAAAGTGTCAGGTACACTGCTGGCGCTATATAAATGTTTGTTAATAATAATAATAATAATAATAATAATTAATAATATTATAATGGAATATAACACACAATGTTTTATATGTGTCTGCCTGCCTGCCTGCCTGCCTGCCTGTGCGCATTCCTGTGCCTGCTGCTACCACCAACTTCAGCACATAGGGATAAAAGATTGGACAAGTCAAACGAAGCTCTTAAAAAGAAATACAACTACTTTTATTAAAACTATTTACATAACAACAAAAAAACAACATTATTCTAAAAACCAAAAGCAAACATTCAAAGGAAAATTATAAATTAAACTAGGAGTCTCTGGGCCTCTCCCCCGGGACTTGGGGGAAAGGCAACAGCCGTTGGGGCACAACACAGGGCTGAGGGCCGGCCACCCAGGACTCTGGCAGCTTGTAGCCATGGGAGATGGCAAAGTTCAAGCCCCCTTCCATGTCCCGATGCCACCTGGAGAACACCTGGTGGTACATTTGCAGGCGGTCCATCTCGGCGGAGACATACTGGCCATACGCCTCCACCTTCTGCCTCTCCACTTGGACCGCCTGCAACTGATCCACCAGGTGGTTCTCCATGGTGGCTGTAGACAGCTGGACCATGACCACGAAGTCCCGGGTGGGCCACTCCAACTAGATCCAAAAGGCCTTAGTCTCTGCATTCTCCCGTGGCCTGGGGGTCTCCACATCGGGGCTGGAGGGGGGGGGAGGTCCTACATGCCATCGTTTGTGGGTTGCCTTTCCCCCCCTTCTTCTGGCATGGAGGCTCCATGGCCACAACAGACTCTGCCACTTGCTGCCTCACTCTCAGGCCATGGGTGCGCGCGATGTGGGCGATGAGCCCCGATGTGGTCCCCTCTCTCAGCTGGCGGAATCTTTTATGACAGATCTAAAAAGAGCAGAAAAAGATAGGACCATAAGTAGTGCCATACTGTGTCAGACCAATGGTCTGTCAAGCCCTGTCTGCATTCTGTCTCCACAAGTGGGCGGACTGGGTGGCCAATCTCTCTCTGCAGGGGACTTCCGTTCCTAACAGGTCAGGTCATAGGGTAATTAATTTTCTGTTGCTCCAGTCCCCGTGCCATACCTTGAATGGGGTGATTCCGTCACCCTTGTGATAAAACCTCCAGACATCCGACTTCCTGCGCCGAATGTCTGGGGGTGTCACTGGCAATGGTGCCTTCTGCTTAGGGGTCCTCCTTGGCCTGGTCCTGGCAGCAACGCTGGGGCCGGCATCCAATTCCTCTCTGAAAAGGGAACACATTAAGAACACCAAAGTAATATAATGCATTTATGATGATGATGATCCTCTAGTCCTCCCTCCTTGGGGTGCTAGTGATTGCAACTAGAAAGCATGTCCAAATCCTGCCCTCCCGGGGGTGCTAGGGGATGCTAGGGATTGCAACTAGAAAGCCCCTGGCTGGCATGTGCAAATCCTGCCCTCCTTGGGGTGCTAGGGATGGCGATGGGAGATGTGCCCCTGGCTTGAAAGACCCTGCCCTATTAGGGGTGGGACACTGGGGAGAACACTGGATGTACCAGTATCAGATCTCCTTGGTACCGGATTTACCTGTACTGGCATACCGGATTTTTAACATTGGCCGTGGTACCGGATATTTTACATTGTGGCTATTGACTTCAATGGCCGCAATGTAAAAAATTCGGTACTGCACCCAATGTTAAAAATCCAGTATGCTGGTATAGGTAAATACCTGATTTATCAGATTAAGCTGATACACCCAAATACCAGAATTCCCACCCCTACTGCCCTTATTTGGGGGTGTGTAGGGAATGGGATGGCAACTGGAGAGTGGAGACCCTTGCTAGCCTGGCACATATTTGGGTGGGGGTGCTGCTCGTACCAGAGCCCCCCACACTACAGTACCCGCTCTCTCTGTGACAGACATCTGCTGCCACCTGCTGATGCCCACTGTTTGTGCCTGGATGATGACCGATGACCACCACCCACGCACCCACCTGCACACCATTGAGCTCACTCTAATGGATAGAGCCTTTCTTGTCCTCAAAGTAAAAAAAAAAGTTTACAAACCTGGCAGTACCTTCTGAGCCCACCGCTTTGTCCTCATCTGAGGAGCCAGGTACCAGCACCAGAGGTGTAGTAGGGGCAGTGACCTCCTCCTCGACCACAAATTTGGCCCCCAGCTGGGGAAGCAATGCTGCAGCCTTCTTTTTCTTTTAAAAAAATCACACACAGCCAAAACACAGTCACCCACAACACACACCAACACTCACCAACCACCACCACAATAACAGCAGAGCCAAACCCAACCCAAACACAACCAAAACACACAAAACAAACAGCTACCCAACCAAACACACATTCACTCACCACACAGCTCTGCACGCACTCCAATTTCCAGTTTCCGGCACGATTACGACTTCACGTGCTCTCGCAATACTTTTTTCCAAACAGCCAAACCTGGCGTATGAACCGAATGGCTGAACTGAACAGCCGAACCGAATGGCCAAACCCAAACCACGATCTGTTCGCCCATCCCTAACTTCTGGGTTTATTGTTTGTGCATTTCTGAGCCAATCACTGTGTAAATAGCCCACCCCTTACCTTCCCCCAGTGCCCCTTAACCTCCATGCCATTTCCACCAATCAGAATTATTCTGCATTGTTCCCTTTGCTTTGACCAATCTGCAACTGGATTGCAAAGGAATCTGTGACAAGGAAGTACAAGGGAAAATGGAGTATAAGAACTATGCCACTGCATCAGTATTACCTCTCGGGATTTGAAATGGATGGCAAAGTGGAATGCCAAAAAAAGGGGTGTGTGGCGGAGTAATAAAAAAGACCAGGATGAAAAGACCGCAGGGATGACTCCAAGAGGTAGCACGTGCTCCCCCAAAATATTTCCTGCTCCCCCATCCACCTGACTGGAACTTTACAGCAAACTGTCAAACACAGTAATTGTAAAGGTAAATAAATTCTGAACAACACTATTTAACCCCCATTCTATAAAGTATTATTTAATGTATAGCAAAATCCTTGCTCCCCTTATAGTGACCTTTGCTACCCCTTTCCTCCCTGAAAATTAATTGTTCTAGAGTCACCCCTGAAACACAGTGTGAAAGCTAAGGGGGCAAACTGGAATGACAGGGAGGAGACCACCACAGTGGCTAGAATGATAGCCCTGGCTGGTAGTGGGGAGAAAAGATGTTTGGAGAGCTGGAGGGTGGAAGAAAAGGGGTCTTTAGGAGTTCTAACTGGGGCAGGGCCCACATTCACCTTTTGCCCCATGGCCCATTCTAACCTAACTATGGATATTTTCAGATGTTACGAGATCACACTCAATCTCAGTGAACCACGCTCAATCCTGCGGCGGGGCCAAAACACCCTGAATATCTGTTTGGTGGCCGCCAGATGTTCACCATGGTCAATACCCACATGGGGTCAATTTCAACCACGCTTCCGGGGCTCCCCGCCAGACAATCTCCGGAAGCGTGGTCAAAGAGATTCCCACCAGGAAACAACAAAAAGTAAGGTCTGGATGGCAATCACCGTCCGGAACCAAAGAAAATGATCCCCAGCCAGGGACAAAGCATGCAGCGTCACTGCCAGGCAACAAGCAACAACGCAGCCACCAGAGGGAGATTTAAAGGGAAACCTTCAGCAGGGAAGTGGGGGGGGATGGAGCGAGGAGAGAGG
>QEPC01011882.1:361607-401368 GCA_003113815.1 Sphenodon punctatus
GGGTTTATACTTTATTTATTTTAAGCTTGATGTGCATGTAGACTGTGTTTTCTGATATTAACCCTGGGAACTCGTTGCTGCTGTGTTTTGCCAGTGTTTTCTGTGTTTCCCTGTGTTTTGGGTTTATATATTATTTATTTTAAGCTTGATGTGCATGTAGACTGTGTTTTCTTCCATCCAATGTTAACCCTGGGAACTCCTTATTGCTGGGTTATGCCATGCCACTGGCCTACCGTCCCCCTGGCTCCGCCTACCATCCCCATGGCTCAGCTTACCATCCCCATGGCTCCGCCCCATATATAATATGCAGTTCAGAAAGACCTGAAGTTAGGAGATATTGGGAAAATATCAAAATAAAACTAAATGTGACTGAGCTTTCTCTGCATGAGGTTAGACTTACTTCGATGACAAGAGAGTAGGGTGACCATACCTTCCCTTTAAAAGAGAACACTTACAAAAAATACTTGATGCAGGCCTGCACTGGAACCAATGAAGCCCTGTACCATGTATTTTTCATAAACGTCCTCTTTTAAAGGGGACGTATGGCCACCCTAGGAGAGAGTGATGAAGCGGTTGGCTAGGTTATTCTATGGTTAGATAATCTAAAGGAGAGAGGATCTCAAACATGCTGGGGATTTTTGAAAAGAGAGATGCTGAAGGCATAATCACAATCAATTCCAATGGGGGCTGAGGGGACCTAGGAGAAATCTAAGGAAACCTATGTGACTATACAAGGAGCTTATCTATGAACTAAAAATGGAAACATATAAGGAATGAAAAGAAGGACAAGTTACCAAGGGCATATATAGACAAATAGCCCAAAATTATAGAGACAATGTCAGGAAGGCTAAAGTACTAAATGAGCTAAGACTAGCTAAGAAATGCTAAAATCAACCAAAAAAACCCCACCAACTTTGTTTTTGTTTTTCTTCAAGTACGTTAGAATAACAGGAGAATGAATAGAGAAAAATTGAGGCACTGCTGAGTGAAATGTTATATTATTAGGAGACAAAGAGAAGGCAAAGCTATTCAATCCCTATTTTGTCTCAGTTTTCATTAGAAAAAAAAAGGAAAACTACCTAACATGGCAAAGGTTGTGTGAACGAAGAAGGGGAAATGCTACGGAAAGATGATAGGCTGGGACAGATAAAGAGGTGGCCAGAGAAGGCCTAGCTATTTTGTAGAGGTGTGCATGTTGTTTTCGTTATTACAATAACAATAATGAAAATTGTCATTTTCATTATTGTTCTTGCAGTAACAAAAAAGACAAATAATAATAACAAACATAGAAACAAAAAGGACATTTTGTTTTTTGAAATAAAGGGAAAACACTGAAAATGTATTTCTGGCTAAAAACTTTTTATTTCTCATTAAATTCGGATGAAAAATGGGAAGGTTGTACCCACAACAGAGGGCATTATTTGTACTGATTTTTGAAAGGATTAAATAAAGGAAACCGATTTTAGAAGCAATTGAATGTTGTAATTTTGAGAAAATCTCCATACACATTCATGGTGACAACTTCTTTATCTTCCATCCAATTTGTATGAAACCTGTGAATAATATGTTCCTCCACAAGTTTAACAATCTTGCCAATTTTCAGAATGATTGGATAAAGGGTCCCAATGGTATAAGACATTAACTTGAAAATACAGTTCCAGCTGTAACATGTTTATGTTCTATCCTGTCTACAGCACGTTTGTCAGAAATGTATAACATACTGTTCCTGTCATTTCTGCCAAACTACAGGACAATATGATAAAGGGACCCAATTTTATAAGCCATTTAAGTTGTCCCCTTGAATACCATTATTCAGATAAATAGCAGCACATGCAGTGTCAGTCAGAGGAAGGCACCTGGAATGGCAGGGTGAGGGAGGATGTAGGAGGGAGGATGTGGAGCAACCCAAAAGATTGACAGACACAATCACTGGTCAATTACTGCATGCTTCCAGCTTTACAGGACCAGTCGGTAGTGGCTTTGAGGTAGGCATAGGGGGCAGCACTCAGGCAGGCATAGAAGGGACATAACTGGACTTCGGGGATAGCATCCCAGAAATCAGGAGACGTAGTTTACACATCCAGGCTGGCCAATTTTCATCACAATAACATCCTGCAGCACTGTGACAGAGGACATAAGAGAATCTCTAATGGCTCTTTCCTAAACAAATGCGTCTGACTTCACAGTAACAAGTGGGGGAGAGACATTGGGATAGTCACAGCATAGAATGAGGATATTTGGTTGACATTTCTGCTGGCCAATTGGCATTACAAACCAATCTTATACCACAGTGACACGTAAAAGAATCCCTTGCATAGGCTCATTCTCTACCTATGCTGTGCAGGCTTATAAAATTGGGACCCTTTTTTACATCTTTCTTATATTTGGAAGAGATAATCATGAAAGTGTAATATACATCCCTGACAAATTTCATGTACACTGATTGGACTTCAAGCATGTTACATACATTTATGAGTTAACTGCTTATACCAACAGGACCGTTTATCCAATCCTTCTGAAAGTTTTCAGAGATAATACATATGGGATGGGGTGTAAACTTTACAAGTTTCATCTACATTAAAAGTGAGGCAAAGAAGTTACAGCTAAGAATGTATATGAAGATTTTTGCAAAATAATATAATTCAACTGCTTATAAAATTGGATTCCTTTATCCAATCTTTTTGGAATTTGGAACACTTAATGCATTCCATTAGAGGTACAAACCCTTCAGGTTTTAGCCAAATATATTGAAAAACTAAAAGGTACAGCCAAAAATGTGTTTTCCATTTAGACCAATGGAAAACTAAAACAAAAGCAAAAACAAAAATGTTAATTTGATATTTATGAAAATGAAAATGACAGGTTTAAATAATGAAAACAAAAAATGAAAACAAAAATGACATTGGCCCCTGGTGCACACCTCTACTATTTTTAATGAATTCAAGTGTTCAGAAGCGCATAAAGTACTCCATGGGATACTAAAAGAACTAGCTGAAGAACTCTAGTTCTGTCAATTACTTTTGAGAACTCTTGGAGAACAGGTAAGGAGCCAGAAGACTGGAGACGGCCAAACTTCACTATCTTTAAAAGAGCAAATAATGAGGAAACCACACCCAGGGTCATGGTAAGGACCCTGCTTCTCTATCCCCTACTACTGCCAGGATGCCCTGGGTGCACCTTGGCTGCTCTTTCTGGTGGCAGCTTCTATTTTAGAAAGGCTCTGGTGTGATGAGGATGGGGGGGGGGGGNTCTTTTAAAGGGGACGTATGGCCACCCTAGGAGAGAGTGATGAAGCGGTTGGCTAGGTTATTCTATGGTTAGATAATCTAAAGGAGAGAGGATCTCAAACATGCTGGGGATTTTTGAAAAGAGAGATGCTGAAGGCATAATCACAATCAATTCCAATGGGGGCTGAGGGGACCTAGGAGAAATCTAAGGAAACCTATGTGACTATACAAGGAGCTTATCTATGAACTAAAAATGGAAACATATAAGGAATGAAAAGAAGGACAAGTTACCAAGGGCATATATAGACAAATAGCCCAAAATTATAGAGACAATGTCAGGAAGGCTAAAGTACTAAATGAGCTAAGACTAGCTAAGAAATGCTAAAATCAACCAAAAAAACCCCACCAACTTTGTTTTTGTTTTTCTTCAAGTACGTTAGAATAACAGGAGAATGAATAGAGAAAAATTGAGGCACTGCTGAGTGAAATGTTATATTATTAGGAGACAAAGAGAAGGCAAAGCTATTCAATCCCTATTTTGTCTCAGTTTTCATTAGAAAAAAAAAGGAAAACTACCTAACATGGCAAAGGTTGTGTGAACGAAGAAGGGGAAATGCTACGGAAAGATGATAGGCTGGGACAGATAAAGAGGTGGCCAGAGAAGGCCTAGCTATTTTGTAGAGGTGTGCATGTTGTTTTCGTTATTACAATAACAATAATGAAAATTGTCATTTTCATTATTGTTCTTGCAGTAACAAAAAAGACAAATAATAATAACAAACATAGAAACAAAAAGGACATTTTGTTTTTTGAAATAAAGGGAAAACACTGAAAATGTATTTCTGGCTAAAAACTTTTTATTTCTCATTAAATTCGGATGAAAAATGGGAAGGTTGTACCCACAACAGAGGGCATTATTTGTACTGATTTTTGAAAGGATTAAATAAAGGAAACCGATTTTAGAAGCAATTGAATGTTGTAATTTTGAGAAAATCTCCATACACATTCATGGTGACAACTTCTTTATCTTCCATCCAATTTGTATGAAACCTGTGAATAATATGTTCCTCCACAAGTTTAACAATCTTGCCAATTTTCAGAATGATTGGATAAAGGGTCCCAATGGTATAAGACATTAACTTGAAAATACAGTTCCAGCTGTAACATGTTTATGTTCTATCCTGTCTACAGCACGTTTGTCAGAAATGTATAACATACTGTTCCTGTCATTTCTGCCAAACTACAGGACAATATGATAAAGGGACCCAATTTTATAAGCCATTTAAGTTGTCCCCTTGAATACCATTATTCAGATAAATAGCAGCACATGCAGTGTCAGTCAGAGGAAGGCACCTGGAATGGCAGGGTGAGGGAGGATGTAGGAGGGAGGATGTGGAGCAACCCAAAAGATTGACAGACACAATCACTGGTCAATTACTGCATGCTTCCAGCTTTACAGGACCAGTCGGTAGTGGCTTTGAGGTAGGCATAGGGGGCAGCACTCAGGCAGGCATAGAAGGGACATAACTGGACTTCGGGGATAGCATCCCAGAAATCAGGAGACGTAGTTTACACATCCAGGCTGGCCAATTTTCATCACAATAACATCCTGCAGCACTGTGACAGAGGACATAAGAGAATCTCTAATGGCTCTTTCCTAAACAAATGCGTCTGACTTCACAGTAACAAGTGGGGGAGAGACATTGGGATAGTCACAGCATAGAATGAGGATATTTGGTTGACATTTCTGCTGGCCAATTGGCATTACAAACCAATCTTATACCACAGTGACACGTAAAAGAATCCCTTGCATAGGCTCATTCTCTACCTATGCTGTGCAGGCTTATAAAATTGGGACCCTTTTTTACATCTTTCTTATATTTGGAAGAGATAATCATGAAAGTGTAATATACATCCCTGACAAATTTCATGTACACTGATTGGACTTCAAGCATGTTACATACATTTATGAGTTAACTGCTTATACCAACAGGACCGTTTATCCAATCCTTCTGAAAGTTTTCAGAGATAATACATATGGGATGGGGTGTAAACTTTACAAGTTTCATCTACATTAAAAGTGAGGCAAAGAAGTTACAGCTAAGAATGTATATGAAGATTTTTGCAAAATAATATAATTCAACTGCTTATAAAATTGGATTCCTTTATCCAATCTTTTTGGAATTTGGAACACTTAATGCATTCCATTAGAGGTACAAACCCTTCAGGTTTTAGCCAAATATATTGAAAAACTAAAAGGTACAGCCAAAAATGTGTTTTCCATTTAGACCAATGGAAAACTAAAACAAAAGCAAAAACAAAAATGTTAATTTGATATTTATGAAAATGAAAATGACAGGTTTAAATAATGAAAACAAAAAATGAAAACAAAAATGACATTGGCCCCTGGTGCACACCTCTACTATTTTTAATGAATTCAAGTGTTCAGAAGCGCATAAAGTACTCCATGGGATACTAAAAGAACTAGCTGAAGAACTCTAGTTCTGTCAATTACTTTTGAGAACTCTTGGAGAACAGGTAAGGAGCCAGAAGACTGGAGACGGCCAAACTTCACTATCTTTAAAAGAGCAAATAATGAGGAAACCACACCCAGGGTCATGGTAAGGACCCTGCTTCTCTATCCCCTACTACTGCCAGGATGCCCTGGGTGCACCTTGGCTGCTCTTTCTGGTGGCAGCTTCTATTTTAGAAAGGCTCTGGTGTGATGAGGATGGGGGGGGGGGGGTGAGAGGCAAAAGGGAGATTTCTTGTGTGAAAATGGTGACTGCCCTTAGATTTGACCTCCTCTTCTCCCTACTCAAAAAAGTTGAGCAGATGAGGTATCCGCCCACCTGCCAATTATTCCAATACAACGGCACGTGACACATTAGGACACATTAAAAAGGTCACTTTATTGGGATCTCTCTTAAGGAATTAATTTAGCCTAATGGTCAGAACAGAGCGAACCCACCTTTCTCAGCCACTGGCTCATCTTTCTCTCTCCCTCCTCCAAAAATAGGCTGTGTAAATAGATTTCAAGTTACAGAAAGCAAACAATGATGTCACATGATATTATTTCTGCTCCATGATTTAGATTCATCTTTTAAGCTAGAGCTGGGGAAATAGCAGGAAAAACCTGTTCATGGAATCTATTGGAAATTTGAATCGTAAATTGGTTCAACCAGTTTCTTTCTTTTGCTTTGTTGCTGTGAGTTTCTGGAGGATAGACCCAATAGCAGCTATTAGCAGGGTAGGTTTGAGGAAATGTAACCTCTTTGGGTGATTTCAGACGTGACGAGATCACGCTGAACCACACTGAACCACGGTGAACCCCGCGGCGGGGCGAAAGGCCCCTGAACGTCTGCACAGCGTGCGCCAGATGTTGGCCACGCTGAATCTGCAGATGGGGTCAATTTGAACCACGCTTCCCGGGCTAGCCGGGGGAAGGTCCCGGGAAGCGTGGTCAAATGGACCGCGGGCCGTGGCCAACAAAAAGTAACGTCTGGCCGCGTGCCACGGGCCGGGATCCCCGGCGGGATCCCGGGCCGTGGCACGATCGGCCAGACGCGGCGGCCGCATTGGCCCCGCCGCCCGCCCGTCTCCTCGGAGGGCGGGCGGCGGGGTGCGTGGAGGGGGCGGGGCCGTGCGGCCGCACGTTGCGCCGCGTGGCCCCGGCCCCTCCCACTTTCCCCGCCGGGATCCCCCCGGCACGTCTGTTGGGCCGTGCAGGGGTGACCCCGGCGGGGAATGAAGACGTTGGTTACGGTACGGGGCCAAAGGGCCCCGTAACGTCTGAAAATACCCTTACTGTCAGCAGCTGGGAGGGCACAACAATGATTGTATCACCCTATTTTGACCTGTTGGGCACTTCTTCCCTCTGCCTGAGATTGGCCACTGTCTGAGAAAGGTGCTGGGCTTGATGGACCATTGGACCGTCTGACCCAGTATGGCACTATTTCTGTTCTTATGTTCTTATGCTTTCTCATGAGCATTTCTTCAGCTGGCTAAAATTTAGGAAGAAACCTTTTGCTGCTATTTGTGTCCATGCATGTAGACAAGGAATGGTGTTCAAATCACTGCATATCCTCCATTGCCGCCAATGAGGAAAATGCAATGCACACTGACAGGTCCCTGCACATAGACCAGTGATGGGAAACCCTTTCCCTCTCATGAGCCTCTTTGAAAATTCGTAAAAACTCTGAGGAACACATACAAGTTGGGGACAGGGGTGCTTAAGGGGTGCACTCACAAATAGGAGGGCCCAAGTCATGGATCTGTGCCATGGATCTGTCCCCTATCCTTGTGTGCATGCCCTTATCTCTGCTCCCCTACCGTAAGCTCAGTTTTTCACAGTGCGTGAAAGGGACCAGATCCAAGAACTGGAAAGGGGGCACATAAAAACGAGCTGTGGGGCACATTTGGTCTCTGACATAGGCCGTTTTTAAATGGATGCCCCCCCCCCCGCTCGATGTTCAAGCATGTGTGTGCATGTGGGGTGTCCATGTAAACTGCTGGCAGTGGGTGGGAAATGGGTGTGTGCTTGGTGTTCATCCATGTGAACACTAAGCAGGATGGGTGGGGGTACATGCATGCTCCTGCGCAATACCCACCTCCACCCATCACTTACCCATCTCGACCCACCTCCACCCATGGAGCCCTCTGGAAAACCGGAGGAGGCCCCGTGGATGGAGATGGGTGGAGGTGGGTGTATGTCCGTGTAAAGGGACACCCATCCATCCACCTCCACCCACCCCCATCCATCTAAAAAGGGTCCTAGTCTAACCTCCCCTATCTATGGGTGACCGGTAACTTCAATAGAGTGGCCAGGCAACGGGTTCTATAGGGTTTCCAAAAATCGGGAGCACGGGACACACACCTTCTTGTGCCCCCTACAAGTTGCCTATGCCTATATATCTGATCCTTCTTTGTTATAGATAGGTTTTATGCCCCTCTGTTTTATTCTAGTCATACTTTATCGCCAGGCCCCATGCACTCTGTGCTGTTTTAATTTCAGACATCTTTGCAAAATTTGATACTTAGCCAAATTATTGTAGATTGTGCCTCTGGCAGCAAGCAATTAAAGCCTAAGTGGGGAGCATTCTGAGCTAACCAATGGGGTGCAGGCACTGTCAGAAACTGGCATATATTTGTTGGAGCTATGGGACTACCTATCACTGCTGCCAAAAAGAAGCACACAAACTCTGCCAGGGAGAAAACAACAGAAAATATCCTGATGGCAGAGATCTTGTGGGTATTTTTAAGAACTGAGCTATTCAAAATTGAGGGAATAGACTGACTGTCTTTTTACAGGACATAGTCCTGTAAAAAGGATAGGGATTGAGGGTATGGGATGCTGAGAAACTAATTTGTATTCAAAATGTTGTGTTAATTGAGGGATTTACATAATTTTTTTCTGCTTGTATAATATGATTTTTTTTCTGCTGGCATAATTTGAGTTCTGTGGTTGCAGGATTTGGGGAAACCATTTGCAGAATACATTGGTCCCTGTTTATAAAAATTCCACATCTAGACCTCTTTCTAATCTGCAGGGCTGGCCCCAGGATTTGTGGGATTATGTGGGGCCATGTGCGAAGTCTTGGTGTTAGGCCTAATTTGCATAACTTAAATAATTTGCCAGGGCTTCCACCCCCAGGGGTGGGGCCTAGGCTAGCACAAGGCCATGTGTGATTGCACATGTTGCACATGCCTAGGGTCTGCCCTGCTTATCTGGATAAAAATCTTATCTGCCAGCGTGTAGAGAGAGGGAAAGTAATACTATATTTTCATATGTTTATGTATGTATCCCTACTGTGATACGGGTATTTATCTTTCAGGTGGCCATTCAGCTATATCAGGGGTGGGGAACCTCAGTCCTGGGGGGCAAATATGGTCCGTATCTAGTTTTTATGTGGCCCATTTCTAGTTCCTGATTCTGGCCCCTGTATCCAGTTCCGAACCTATGCACTGAAAAACTGAGGTCAGGGTAAGGAAACAGAGGGTAATTTCAGATGTAACGATACCACGGTCAACCACAGTGAATCCCCTGTGGTGGCCGTTGGTCCCGTTACATCTGTCCTGCTTCCTGCCAGATGTTCACCCCAGTGAATCACTGGCGGGAATCAGATTGACCACGATTCTGGACCTACGGCCACCCTGTGGTCCAGAATCGTGGTGGGATTGGGCCCCAACCGTGATTGAATTGGCCACAATCTGGGATGGGCTGCAGGTAACGTCTGTTACCTGAAGCCGGGCTGGATCGTGGTCCCGACCATGGGACGGGATTTGGCACAGCGGCCGGATTGGCCGCTGTACCCACCCGTCTCCCAGAGGCCGGCCGGCCGGGGGAGCGTGGGGGGGGCGGGGCTGTGCGGCTGCACATTGCACCATACAGCCCCACCCCATTCCCGATCCCCAGTGAAAATCAGGCCAGTACGTCTGAAGGATGGTCGGCCTGATTCCTGACTGGGATCCAAAATGGATCCCGGTTCGTGGTTCAGCATGGCGGGCCCGGTACATCTGAAATTGCCCATAGATATGGGCAAGCACACAAGGATAGAGGACATATCCATGACCTGAGACCTCCTCTTCATGGGTACCCCCCCCCCCAATGTCTATGCATATTTTGGAACTTGTACCAATTTTTAAAGTGGCCCCTTGTAAGGAAAGCATTCCCCACCGCAGAACTATATAGTAGCCTTGGATAACGGGTAGAGAAGAAGTGGTCCGAACATAAAAAGTGCCATCTTGTTTTAGGCAAGTTGCCCATTTATACCAGTGTTCTCTCTCTGACAGTGGCCAATACTAGGTGCTTCAGATGAAGTGTACAAAAAACAGGAGTGGTCCATTCCCTGTCATTCACTTTCAGCTTCTGACAATCAGATTTTGCATCCCTGGATAAACTTGGCTAAGAGTCATTGACATTTTATCCTTCCATCTATTATTGGCCTTCACAAAATTCTGTTTTGATAAGTTTCACAGGTTGATCGAGCATAGCATGAAAAGTAGTTCCTCTTGTTTGTTTTACATTTAGTACCAGATAATTTCAGCAGGTGTCCCCTTTTCCCAACATTATTAGAGGGTAAATGCAGCTCCCTGTTTACTTCCTGCATGACACTCGAGGTTGTATAAACTTCTGTCCTATCCCCTCCCTCAATTTTCTCTTTTCTTAGCTGAAGAAGATCCTTAACATTTTTAGCCTTTTCTCATGTGGAAGTCATTCCAAACCCTTGATCAACTTACTTGCACTTCTCTGAAATGTTTCCAGTTCTACTATCTCCTTTTAAATGTGGGGTGATGACAAGGGGTATTTTCAGATGTAACACCCTGGCCCTTACACCACGCTTGGTCGTGCTTACACCAGTGGCCACATGCTGAGATGTCACGTCTGCTCCCAACCTTCCAGATGTTTACGATGGGTGGCAGGAGAAATTACCCCAGACCATAGCAGGGCTAACATGAGATATGCGCTGGGCTTCTGGCCAGAGCACATCCCATGTTAAGCCCTGCCACGGTCTGGAGTAGGTGACCCCGGACTGCGGTAGAGCAGGACAACATGTGTGATGGCCTGCTCCACCTAACACCAGCCTATGGCTGGAGCATTCTAGGTGGGAAGAGCTGCCTCATAGGCAGTCACACCCACCCATTGGAGAGGACATGGGGCCACGCTGAGGAGAATGGGGGGCATGGTCATGTGTACCTATATCCACTCATCCTCCACCCCCTTCCCAGCCCTGGTCACCTGAATGTTTGTTCGGTGACTGAGCAGACCCCAATCAAGGTGAGGGAGTTCACGCTGGGGTAGGTTTAAACATGGTGGGTGAAAAGCCCATCACGTGTAAAAATACCCAAGAACTGTACACAGTATTTGAGGTGTGGGTGCACCGTTGATTTATATAGTGTCAATATAATTCCCTTTTTAGGGAAGGTTATTGAATGGGCAGTGGCACAGCAGCTCCAGGCACATCTTGACGGCATGAGCTTCATTGACCTTTTTCAGTCTGGGTTCCGCCGACTATGGTACAGAAACGGCGTTGGTGGCTAAGGATGGGCGAATGCGATTCAGAAGTTCAGAGTTCGGCTCAAACTCGGCCTGTTCGGATGACCGAACCTGACCCGAACCCAAATCCGAATCTGAACTGACCAAACTGAACTAGATTCTGAATGTCGAAATTACTGAACAATTCGGTCAGTTCAGATCGCGTTTGGGTGAGTTCAGGTGGCAAAAACATGTCACTGGAAGGCAAAACGTGACAGGGAGGGGGAGTCAGCTGAGGAGCAGACTTCCACACACCAGGGGTGGAGAGGCTTGGAGTAGCAGTCAGCCTGCCCAATCAGCATCCCTTTTTGCCTCAGACCACTAGCTTCACAGTCTGTGATTGGCCATGGGCTAGGCTGCATGGAGCCAATGGGCTTGCGGTGAGGGGGACGCAGCAAGAAACAAAACTGATTGCCTCCCCCCTTCCCAACACCTTCTGAGCTAGTCACTGTTCCTGAACAGCAGACGTTTCAGAAGGCTCCCTCTCTCCCAAAAGTTTTTGTTCCTAATCCATTGCCATCCTCTTCCTATTTCACCCATCCAACCCATTTACCTCCATATTATCATTTATTTAGATTATATTAGTTAGATTTAGGTGTTATTTATTGTTTTTACCCCTCCCTGTGTTCAATTTCCTTCCTCCCTTCCCCTCCATTGAATCCTTTCCCTCTCACTCTTATTCCATCCCTGATTCCCTTCCCCTGTTTTAAGTTTTGGATTTATTTAGAGTAGGATTATTATTAGATTGATTTTCATTTCAGTTCTGTACCTCTCCCTGTGTTCTTTGTGTTTCCCCCTGTGTAGGAATGTATATATAGATAGATAGCTATTAGATAGATAGTTACTAGATAGATATAGAGATACAGTGTATTTGTAGGACAAGACCTTTTAGTTAATTATTAGGATATTCCATTTAGTTCAATATGTTTTAGAATAGTTAATAGCAGTTAGATTTTGTGTGTGTGTGTGTGTGTGTATATGTGTGTGTATATATATATATATATATATATATATATATATATATATATATATATATATATATAAGAAACAGCCACTCCAGCCCCAGGACCCGCCATCAGGGTTCAGGGGCCTATATTACTGACAGGGAGGACTGTGGCCAATTTGTATCTAGAAGCTGCCACTCTAGCCCCAGGACCCACCGTCATCGGTCTGGGGCCATCATTCCTCACACAGGGCGATGTCATTCCACCGCACCAAGAAATAACCACTCCAGTGCTAGGACCCATGGTCAGGGTTCTGTGGCCAAGTAACTGGCAGGGAGGGCTGTGGCCAATATCCAGAAGCTGCCACTATAGCCCCAGGACCCACTGTCATGGGTCTGGGGACATCATTCCTCACACGGAGGCGATGTCATTCCACCGCAAGAAACAGCCACTCCAGTCCCAGGACCCATTGTGAGGGTTCTGGGACTATGTTACTGGCAGGGAGGTCTGTGGCCAATATCTAGAAGCTGCCACTCCAGCCCCAGGACCCACCCTCAGGGTTCTTGTGCCCTGTCATTCCACTCACGGGGCGCTGCCATTCCACCTTTTCTTTACGCAACCTGCAGTTCATGGACACAGAGAGAGAGAGAGAGAGAGAGTCTCCCCACTGCTAGAAGGAGAGATAGACATGATCCCACCCATGCTGTCATCTGCACTATGTGGCCAGAGAGAGAGAGAGATGTTCTCAGCTAGAATGAGAGAGATGGGGGCTGGAGGGGGAGAGGTAGGTGTATCCATCTACCCTGGCTGCCACCTGCCAGAACCAGGAAGAACTCTCATCTGTGCTCATGCGCCCAATGCCCATTGCCCACATCCAGCACGCAGCAAGCCTACCGTAATGAGATGGAATATAACACAACATGTTACATGTGCCTGCCTGCCTGTGTGTGTTCCTCTACCTGCTGCTACCACCTGATTGAATGAAGTGTGCCTGATAGGCTTTAGGCTGTCATTCTACTATCCCTAAATCAGTCATGCCCACCCATCCCAGGAACCATCTACTAGATTCTGGGACCATCATTCCAGCCACTGGGGGCCGCATTCCATTCCACTGCATACAGGAGCTTGGTGCCCGCCTACCCTCCCCCCCCAAACAGCCTACTTCTCCACATCCACCTGTGAATGCCCGCTGAATCTGCTGGAAATAAAAGCCGTTCCGACCACCAGCTCCCGCCACCTGCTGCCCACTGCCAAGTAGCCTGTCTCTCTTTCTCTCTGTCACACCCACCCACACAAACACAAGCCCTGTACCTCCTGAGGGGCTGTCTGAAAGTTGAGAACCTTCTGCTGGTACAGCACATGTTTGGGTTAATAACTACACTACATGGGGTGGCAGGTGCTGCTGGTAGGTATCGACAAGCTGTATGAGATTCTGCCACCTGACAGCCAGAAATTCAGCACATAGGGATAAAAGATTGGCAGGTAAGACAAAGTTCATAACAAGAAATACAACAATTTTAATTAAAACTATATAAACGACAACAACAAAATGACAAAAATAACATTCTGAAACCAAAAGCAAACATTGAGAGGAAACTTATAAATTAAACTATTAGTCTCTGGGCCTGTCCCCCGGGACTTGGGAGAAAGGCAACAGCCATTGGGGCACAGCACAGAACTGAGGGGCGGCCACCCGGAACTCTTTCAGCTCATAGCCTTTGGCCACGGCAAACTCCATGGCCCCTTCCATGGCCCGATGCCACCTGGAGAGTGCCTGGTGGTACAGTTCCAGGAGTTCCATCTCTGCAGAGACATACTGGCCGTCTTCTCCACCTGGACCGCCTGGAACTGCTCCACCAGGTGGTTCTCTATGGTGGCTGCTGTCATCTGCAGGCTGGCCACAAAGTCCCAGGTGGGCCTCTCCAACTCGACCCGAAAGGCCTTGACCTCAGCAGACTCCTGGGGCCCGGGGGTCTCCACATCAGGGTTGGAGAGGGGGGGAAGGGCTTACATGCCGTGTTTTTTGGGTTGCCTTCCCCCCGCTTCTTCTGGTGCTGAGGTTCCATGTCCACAGTAGAGTCCTCCACCTGCTGCCTCACTCTCCTGCCATGCGTTTTCTCGATGTGGGCAATGAGCCCCAATGTTGTCCCTTCGCTCTGAAGCTGGAATTTTTTCAGGCAGATCAAAAAAGAGCACAAAAAGATAGGAACATAAGAAGTACAATACTGTGTCAGACCAATGGTCTGTCAAGCCCTGCCTGCATTCTGTCTCCACAAGTGGGTGGACTGGGTGTCCAATCTCTCTCTGCATGGGGATTTCCATTCCTAACAGGTCATAGGGCAATTCATTCCCTGTTGTTCCAGTCCCCGTGCCATGCCTTGTATGTGGCGATTCTGTTGCCCTTGTCATAAAACTTCCAGACATCCGACCTTGTCCACCGAATGTCTGGGGGTGTCACTGGCGACCTCCGCCTAAGGGTCCTCCTTGGCCTGGCACGAGCACTGGGTCCGGCATCCGATGTGTCTCTGAAATGGGAACACATTAAGAACACCAAAGTAATACCATGCATTTATGATGATGCCTCTAGTCCTCCCTCCTTGGGGTGGTAGGGATTGCAACTAGAAAGGCCCTGGCTGGCACGTGCAAATCCTACCCTCCTTGGGGTGCTAGTAGCGATGGCAACGTGAGATGTGACCCTGGCTGCTACGTGAAAATCCTGCCCTCCTTGGGGTGCTTGTAGATGCTGGCGATTGCAACTAGAAAGGCCCTGGCTGGCATGTGCAAACCCTGCCCTCCTTGGGGTGCTAGGGATGACAACAGGAGATGTGACCCTGGGGGTGCGTAGGGAATGGGATGGGAATTGGAGAGTGGAGACCCTTGCTAGCCTGGTACATGTTTGGGTGGGGGTGCTGATCATGCCAGAGCCCCCCATGGCACCCTCTCTCTCTGTGGAAGACATTATTATTATTATTATTATTAACAAACATTTATATAGCGCCAGCAGTGTACCTGGCACTTTACAAAGTAATAAAACAGACACGGTCCCTGCCCCTAGGGCTTACAATCTGAGAGACAGGAGCTGGGGGAGAGACTTAGGAAGGGGAACAGAGGGAGAGACAAGGGGTCTAACATTCATGAAAATGCGAGGTCTCAAGTGCACATACTTGGCTTGGTTACATCTGCTGCCACCCGCTGATGCCCACTGTTTGTGCCTGACTGATGCCCACCAACCACACACCCGCACGCCAGTGAGCTCGCTCTAATGGATAGAGCCTTTCTTGTCCTCAAATTAAAGGAAACGTTTACAAACCTGGCAGCACCTCCTGAGGCCACCGCTTGCTCCTCATCCGAGGATCCAGGCACCAACACTGGAGGTCTATGGGCAGCAACCTCTTCCTTCTCCTCCTCAATCACAAAGTTGGCCCCCAGCTGGGGAATCATCACTGCAGTCTTCTTCATTTTTTTTTTAAACAAGCAACCACCAACACCAGCCACACAAACACAGTCAACCCACCACACCAACACTCAGCAACAACACACCAAACAAACACAGCCAGCCAAAGCAAACACAGAGCACACAAACTGAACAGCCACACACACACACTCTTTCACTCACGCGCACTCAAATTTCTTGTTTCCGTCGCGATCACGGGCTCTCGCAATACTTTTTCTGACTGGCCAAACCGAACTGAACTTGACCGAACCGAATGGCCGAACCCAAACTCGGCGAATGACCCGAATGCCCGAACAGAACAGAACCGAATGGCCGAAACCAAACCACGATCTGTTCACCCATCCCTACTGGTGGTCTTGGTGGATGACTTCCACCGAGAGATGGACACAGGACATTCAACATTTCTGATCCTGCTAGATCTCTCGACTGCTTTTGATACAGTGGACCATGCACTGCTGTTGAGATGACTGTGAGCCCTAGGAGGTCTGGATGGGACCATCCTTGGGTGGTTCCATTCATTCCTCTCAGGAAGAAGCCAGCGGGTTGTGCTGGGGACTGAAACATCTAGCCCCCGGGTCCTGAATTGTGGCATTCTGCAAGGTTCTATCCTGTCTCCATTATTGTTTAATGTGTGTATGCAGCCCGTGGGGGAGATTGTTACAGGGTTCGCGGTGCATTGTCTTGAATATGCTGATGATACTCAGCTGTACCTCTATTTTTCAACTGACTCCGGTCCTGCCATCTCAGTACTCTCCCAATGTTTAGAGGCCATGGCAGATTGGATGCGGCAGAGCAGACTGAGGCTCAAGATGGAAGTGATGGTGGTGGGGAGGGCGAGGGAGGTGCTGCCCCCCCTCGTAGAGGGGGTCTGCCCTCCCATAGTCCAGCAGGTTCAGAGTTTGGGAGTACTTTTGGACTCAGACCTCCGCCTGGATCGACAGGTGGAGGCAGTGGCTAAAGCCTCCTTCTGCCAGTTGTATCTGGTTCAGAGGTTGGGCCCTTACATTTCCAGGCCGGACTTGGCCACCCTCATCCATGCCTTCATCACCTTGAGGCTAGACTACTGCAATGTGTTCTATGTGGGGCTTCCCTTGAGGCTGGTTCAGAGGCTGCAGCTAGTGCAGAATGTGGCGCTCATCTCCTTATGGGGACAAGCCGATGGGAGCATATCACCCCTGTGCTCTTCAAGCTGCACTGGCTGCTGATAGTGTACCGAGCCAGATTCAAGGTGCTGCTTTAGGCCTATAAAACCCTATACAGTTCTGGTCCCTCATACCTCAGGGACCACCTCGCCCTCTGCATCTCAGGGTGACCCCTTCAATCCACCAGGGGTGCCTTTCTGGAGATTAGGGCTGATGTGGCAGGAGCTGTTACTGTGCCATGATTCCATTCCGCCATATCGGAATTGCCCGCGCCACACCGCGGATTTTCTGCGGACATTCCGCTAATTCTACCGGCATTCCACAAATTGCAGAATTGTGAAAAAATTGCGGAAACTGTCGTAAAACCGCTGTTCCGCTATTTTGTGGTGCTGGCGGAATGGCGGAAGTAGCAAAAATGTCATGTTTCCACTATTTTGCGAAGCCTGTGGAAGTAGCGGAATGAAATTAGCGGAACTGCGGAAGTAGCAGAATGAAACTAGCGGAATAAAAGCCTCTGCCACATCGTACCACTAATTGCGGAAAAGCTGTTTCCGGCGGAATTAGCTACCGCTTTGACATTCCACTACAACCCTACTGGAGATCCCCCGTGTAAAACAGGGGGCCACAATGGAGAGGGTGTTCTCAGTGGCCATGCCGTGACTCTGGAATTCCCTCCCAGAGGAAGCCCACCTGGCCCCAATTCTGCTGGCTTTTCGTCGAGCCTGCAAGACCTGACTGTTCACCTAGGCCTTCGAGGAGGGTGGGATAGTTGGGGAGATGAGAAAATTTGGGGGGTTTTAAATGATTTTTTAAAAATGTTTTATATTATTATTGAATTTTATTGTATATTTTATTATTTTATACGGTGCCCCGAGATGCCGTAGGCATGGGGGGAGGGGGGTGGCTAAAAAATGCAAAGAAATAAGATAAATAAATAAATGATGTCTTCCTCCCACTGCCCCCCAATAATAGATTGTGGCCAGAGTTCTCAAACCACTACTTGGCTTAAAGTATAAATTTAAAATTGACAACATCCTTGTGTGTTCTTTTTCCTGATGTTATTCTCCTCAGTCTGCCCACCTGTACAGCACCTGTGAAGAACTCTCCAGAGCCAAAACCCTCTGCTTCAAATTACTAAGGAACTGGTGAAAGTTCTCATAGGATTCAGAGTGCGTTATTAAAATTCCAGATAATTAAAAAAAAAATTAATTGAATTTGAAATGGGTCAAGTCTCTCAGTGACCTGTCCCAAGTGGGACAAGGATATGTTCTCTAAAATAAGTAGTTCAAACATGCCAATAGTACTCTGCTAGAATAATTATATGCCTGACCAGGAAAAAAATATATGCTCAGTCTGTTTTTGAAAAGGTAGAGGAAGTGGGCCATATCATTCACGGTTGGGAAAAGGTTATAACACTCTTTACCCCCATTTCACCTCAGAAATTCATTGTTGTTCATTCTACAAGATAATAAGCTATGCAGAAGAGGAGGAGGAGGAGAAGGTGAACTGTAAGTGAGAAGACTGATTTAATTCCCACTCTTGTGCAGTTGTCTTGTATGACCTCGAGTGAGCCACTGAGGGGAAGAGTTTCAAAAGCAAATTGGCACAAAATAGCATATTTAATAGATAGGAAAAAATGACTATTTTAACTTTTTCATTTATAAAAATACTTTTTTCCCATATAAATGAGTAAATGTTGAATTTAAAAAAAAGAAAAGAAAGGAAAAAAATAACCCTATCATATGGAATGTACCACAGATATACCCCAGCCACCCCCCCTCCCCCAAAAAATTAGACTCCTACTCCACCCTTCCAGGACTCAGCATCAAAATTAATTACAAAATTCTGCCATCTCTGGACACAACCCAGATTCACCAGGCCAGTAACTTGGCAGTGTCAATCATGGGGGCTGGAGGAAGTTCACCGTGGAGCCTTTATAGCAGTCTGAGAGAGGCTGCAAGGCTCATTCCTGCTGCTAAATATGTATGTGATCACAGAATGCCTGGCAGAGAGAGAGAAATTCCCTTCCTAATAGTGTTTTTATGCTTCTTTTCCCTACTTAAGCCAATTTACTCTTCCTCACTTTTTGTGATCCGTCAGTATCTTTTTTTGTATTACACTGTCAGTGCAAGTGTTTCATTTTGCTTTGAATCATCTCCCTACTGTCATCAGGTGTGTGGAAACACAGTGCCTATGTCAGTTCAAAGAGTTCAAAAACTGCCTGATGAACCTTTTGCTTCCTCTTCCCTCCAATACCACTAGTGGAAGGCTGCGGCTCTGCTGCTCTACCACCTGGCACCAAAGCTGTTGCAAGGTCTTCCACCAGAAAGCAGTGCTTGAAGGCACTGCTTGGAGGGGAACGCTGTATGTATAATCTTTGGTGATAGGCTTGGCAATTCCTCGGCCGCATCCTGTTCCCAGGACTGAGGGTGCTAACTGCCCTTGCCTTGCGTGCCCCAGAACCAACTGTCCCTCAGAACTTTCTCATTCTGATTACAACTGTAATCCTATATAATTAATTATATAGGTAGTAGATAATATATATCTACTTATATTTTATTATAATATAGTGCTATAATATAATTATAATTAACATATATTAAATTCATTGTGTGTGTGTATGTATATATATATATATATATAAAATATGAATTCTAAAGAGAAAATGACTGTAAACAGAGATGTATTAATTAGCTGAACATTTCGGCTTCCACCCTCATCAGTAGCTCAGTTGATCTGGAGCTTCATTGAGTGTATCGCTGTTTTGTTGCTTACCACATCAGTGTGTCTCTCTCTCTCTCACACACACACACACACACACACACACACTCACACACACACTCACACTCACACTCACACTCACTCACTCTGATGTGGTAAGCAACAAAACAGCGATACACTCAACTAAGCTCCGGATCAACTGAGCTACTGATGAGGGTGGAAGCTGAAACATTCAGCAAATCAATAAATCTCTGTTTACGGTCATTTTCTTTTTAGAATTCATATTATATATCCCTGGACATTGGCACCTTGCTGCTCCTCCATGCAGGGACCATGAGCACCTACATATTGGCATCCACTCCTCCCAGCACTATACCAGCCCCAGCACCTCAACAGGCTCTCCCGGTGCCCCCCTGCCAATACCACCGGCCCATCTGGCGCCACGCTCAATGGGTCCACACATTCATCTCCCAGTGCCACCCGGGCTCTGGAGGCAGCAGCCACCCAGGGGGGCCTGTCAGGATCAACCGGGCCTGATGCTGCCCCCCATCCCCACTACACAGGGTGGTCCAGAGCCGGAGGGTAGCCAGGACACTATTGGGGAGGCTGACAGTGGGGGTAAGGGCATCTCATACAGCAAGGTGGCCAAGGGGATGGGACGGGATGGGAAGCAGCTGGGGAGAGGGGGAAGAGGGAGGTAGGGCATGGGGGCACTGTAATGTAAATAAAGACACGGATGTGCACAGAGGACAGCTGTATGGACCCTGTATGTGTGATGGGGTGGGGGCAGGGGATCACCATGGCAGGAGCATGGCGACCGGTGGGTGCAGCACTGGCGAGGCCACCACATGGGTGAGGGTGAACGGAGGTGTGGGGATGGTTGGTGACATGCCGTGGTTATGCAGATGGGGAGTCGTGGGGACCAGAGGCGGCCAGGAGCAGGCCCGGGGGACCCCCGGGGCCAGCCCAGCATGCTCAGGCCACAGGCTCAGTGGTGAGATGCCTCGCCAGGGCAGCGCGCATTCGTTTGGCATAATGGTACTCCCTTAGGTTCGCTGCATTAACATACAGCAGCACCGGTCCCGGTGACTGGTGGGGCAAGGGGAATGCCAGGGCAGCCCCATAGGTCTCTCAGATATTGTGCAGCATGCAGCAGGCATCAATCACGAGGGCTGGGGTCTCCACCCCAAAGTTAAGCCAACTAGCCAGGCACCGCCAATGCTGCTTGAGGGTGGCTTTGAGGTATGCTGCTCCTGTACAGCCCGGATACCCTCTCTGGTGCCTATGCATGCCTGAGTTCCAGCCTTCACCACTTTGGCTATGAGGCCAGTGCTAGTGAGTGCCGGCTACATGCAGAGGTTCTGGGCCTCCGTCCCTTTCCTGATGTGCGCGTTCTGGAGGTGTGGTGCTCGCATGTGCATTAGTCCACAGTGGAGACCATGTCAACCCTCTTGGTGTGTGCCCTGTCTGGGTTCGCGACCTGTCTAGCGGATGGGGGCCCTGCCCTGGCTGTTTCCTTATGCTGCTGCATCCACGGGGCCCGAGGCTACCAGCGGGCACATGGGGAGGCTTTTTATCATCTGTTGGAGCTTGGTCCCCTGGCTTGGTCCCCTGCTACTGATTATGCCTTGTCCAATCCCACTGGCCTGGAGCTTGCAGTGCTGGCTGATGTGTGGTCCAGTGCTGATGTTCAGGTCGGGCTCGCCATCCCAGATCCGTTTGAGGCCTACTATCTGATTGCCCACCACATGGCGGGGAAGGGCTACCACTGGGGCATGCTGCAGTGGCCTCACTACATGCAGCTAGTGGACCAACCCCTCTCATCCCCCTTCGTGACCCTGTGAAGCTGGCTGTGAGTCCTCCTGTGTATTTGGTGCCATGGATGATGGCCCAAATGTGTACCCCTTGCACCTCCCTGCCCATTCCAGCCTGTGGCTGTTCGCTCCATCCCATTCTAGCCTCCGCTGCTGCTCTGGCTGTGTCGGTAACCTCCATTCCACTTGCCTCTGTCACTGTGCCCCCTTGATGGACACCCCCTGACTATTGCTGCCTATGGTGTTCCACTCCATGCCCGGCACCCCCTTTGGCTGGTCCCTGGTGCCTGCTCTCTCTGCCAGCTATCCCCGTGGTGTTGTCATCCCTTGCACGGCCACCAGCTCACCTGTGTCCATGACCTTCCCCCCCACCCCCACCCCCTGGGTGATTTCATGAGTGTGTGGGACTGGGGTCCTCTTGACTAGGGCGAAGTGGCAGCAGCTGTTACCATGCCACCATTCCATTCTAAGAACTCAGAACTTAATGTGTCTTGCCGCCGACTTCCCCTCGATATTTCTGCGATTCCGCATTACCTGCTGCCAGCATCTGCATATGCAACATGTCTGCAGTTTCTGAATACAAGTGGTTTTATGCCACCTTCCGCCACTGAGCATGATTCCCTGATGAACTGTGGTGCTGAATAATAGATCATTGAATGAATGAACTTAGGGGGACTCTGACTATCTGCTTCAGAGTCTGCTGGATGGGCATATCCACTGTGGCGTGAGGTGCATTTGTGCCCATGCCCTGCCCTGGGAGGGGGTCAGAAGTGATCAGGGCCAGCCCCAGGCATATTCGGCATCCGCAGGAGCCAGGAGCCCTGCTCTTGAATCCTGGAGGTGTCTCTCTTGCACCACTGGCACCACCTTTTTAAACAGCTCAGTTGTAGCCCCGCAGCGCTGCTACACGGGTGGGGGGAAGAGTTCCCCACCGGTCCCCTCCTTCGCAGCGAATGTTGCTGCCTTGTAAACAAAGTTCTTCTTCGAGGGATTCCTTCCATTCTCACAAATGGGAGAGTGTACCAAGCCTAGAAAGAGGTGGTGGGGGGATTTTTTAACAAAATGACACTCCATGCAGGTTATATCTACAGCCTGGGGAGGGGAGGGGGGGCGCAGGCAGTGGAAAGCCTGCTCTGGGGGGTTCTATTTATGTGGAGGAGGATTGGTTGTTCAGTACTGTCTCTGATGGACAGATCCTCCCTCTTCCCTTTGTGATTGCTGCATAGAGAGAACTGGGGGTGCAGAGCAGCTACAATGAGGCAGAGAGCCATCCCAACAAAGGGGAAGAATTTGTACTTGGCACCCTAATGCACAAGAGAATTCACAGAAGAGAGAATTCACAGAAGAGCAGGGACTCTCCCTCCCCCCCCACTTCCATCCCCTGGATCAGCATCAGGAGCCAGGCGCTCGCTCACTGCTGCTGGGTCCAGGGATCCCTGCACTCTAAGCAGGACAGAGACTAGTGCACAAGGAGGGACAACAAACAGCACAGCACCCAGAGTTGAGCTTTGAGGGTGGGATCTTTGTTATCCCTCCTTGCGCACTAGGTTCTGTCTCTGTCCCACTTAGAGTGCAGGGGCTGAAACATGGAGTTATTATACCTCCAATGGAAGGTACTATGTGTACCAAAGTCCAAAAAGATTGGATAAAGAAATCCAATTTTAGAAGCAGTTGAATTAATTTATTTTGCAGAAATCTCCATGTACATTCTTAGGTATAACTTCTTTGCCTCATATTTAATGTAGATTAAACTTGGCAAGTTTATACCCCTTCCCAGATTTACTATTTCTGCAAACTTTTGGAAGTATTGGATAAAGGGTCTTGGTGATATAAACAATTCACTTATATATGTATGTCTAACTGTAACATCTTTGAAGTCCAATCAGTGTACATGAAATTTTGCAGGGCTGTATATCACATTTTCTCAATAATTTCTGACAAATATCAGAAAGATGTGATAAAGTGTCCCAATTTTATAAGCCTGCACAACATATGCAGAGAAGGAGCCTATGGCAGTGATTCTCTAACGTGACACTGTGGTATAAGATTGGTTTGTGATGCCAATTGGCAAGCAGAAATGTCAACCAAATATCCTCATTCTGTGCTGTAACCATCTCAACATCTCTCCCTCACTTATTACTGGAAAGTCAGAAACATCTGTTTAGGAAAGAGCCAATAGAGATTCACTTATGTCCTCTGTCACAGTACTGCAGGATGTGATTGTGATTATAATTGGCCAGCCTGGATGTGTAAACTATGGTTGTTTTCAGACGTTACGGGGCCACTTGGCCCCGTACCGAAAACAACCCATTCATTCCCCGCCGGGGTCACCCCGTCACGCCATATCAGACGTGCCGGGGGGATCCCGGTGGGGAATCTGGGAGGGGGCGGGGCCGTATGGTGCAACATGCGGCCGCATGGCCCCGCCCCCTCCACGCACCCCGACGCCCGCCCTCCGGGGAGACGGGCAGGCGGCAGGGCCAATGCGGCCGCCGCGTCGGGCCTAATGCGGCCGCCGCGTCGGGCCAGATGCGCCATGGCCCGGGATCCCATCGGGGATCCCGGGCCGTGGCAACCGGCGAGACGTTACTTTTTTTTTGTCCCCGCTGGGGATCTTTTTGACCACGCTTCCCGGGACCTTCCCCCGGCTAGCCCAGGAAGCGTGGTTCAAATTGACCCCTTGAAGGTATTGACCGTGGCGAACATCTGGCGGCCGCCAAACAGACGTTCGGGACACAGTGACCACAGGTGGGTATTCACCGTGGTTCACTGTGATCTCGTAACGTCTGAAAATACCCTAGGTCTCCTGATTTCTGGTATTCTATCCTCAAAGTCCCAGTTATGTCCCTTCTATGCCTGCCTGAGGACCATCCCCTATGCCCGCCTCAAAGCCACTACTGATTGGTCCTGTAAAGCTGGAAGCATGCAATAATTGACCAGTGAATGTGTCTGTCAGTCTTTTGAGTTCCTCCACATCCTCTCTCCTACAGCCTCTCTCCCCCTGCCATGCAAGGTGCCTTCCTTGGACTGGCACTGCATGTGCTGCTATTTATCTGAATAATGGTCTTCAAGGGGACAACTTCAATTGCTTATTAAATTGGGTTCCTTTATCAAATTGTCCTGTAGTTTGGAAGAGATGACAGGAGAATGTATGTGATACATTCCTGCCAAATATCTTGTAAACAGGATGAAATATAAACATGTTATAGCTGGAAATGTATTTTCAAGTTAATGTCTTATGCTATCAGGACCCGTTATCCAATCCTCCTGAAAATTGGCAGGTTTGTTAAGACTATGGAGAGACATAGTAGCCATAGATTTCATGAAAAGAGGATGGAAAACAAAGAAAGTGTCACCATGAATGTGTATGGAGCTTTTCTTAAAATCACAACATTCAATTGCTTCTAAAATCTGTTTCCTTCATCTAATCATTTCAGAAATTGGTACACATAATGCACTCCATTGGGTGTACAATCTCCCCAAGTGCCATAATTGATATGAAACAAAAAAGTTATATGCAGAAATACGTTGTTCAATGTTTTTCCTTTATTTCAAAAACAAAATGTCATTTTTGTTTCTATTTTCATATTATTATTATTATTATTATTATTATTATTTGTCATTTTTGTTTTTGCAATAACAATAACAAAAATGACAATTTTCATTATCGTTATAATAATGCAAATGACATGCACACCTCTACATGAGGTCATTCGTAAGAGAATTAAGCAGAGAACTTTTCTAGCCAGCTACAGAGGTGGCAGAAATGAAACTGTGTATTAGATGCATCTTTTCTTGGATTTTATCTTCCCTTTTCTTCATCTCTATTGTTCCCATACTGTGAAATGCATACTGTTTGTTTAATCCAACTGTGAATCATGAAAGGCACCTGGTGTTGACGTGTTACTGTAATAGAGAAGGGAGGAGAGTTAAGGAGCTGTTCCTGACCTTTTGCTCCAAATCAGGTGGAGGCCCCATCCTCTAACTAACAAGGACCCAGGCTGCTGACACCCCCTGCACAAATAGAGGGGCACTGAGTAAAGGCATATGTCTGTGCGTGTCCAAGTAAGTGCTCTCATCATGAAACAAACTACCCTTACATTTACTGGGGGTTTAGCATTTCATGAGAACAGGCCAGAGGATGACTTCTGCAGCATTATTTCCCCCTTTCTGAAGAACCTGCACAAGTACGTCTATTACACCTGTGGAGCTGGGAGGAATGGACAGCTTTCTGTACCTTACTGATTAATTATTAGCTGCTGTAATTTTTTTCCTGAGTCCTGGGATAAATGTGGAAGAGGAAACCATAAGGTAACAATAATGCTGCACACACTGGCGTATTTCCTAAACTAATTAAACCAATTTCCCAAACCAATTAAAATATCCTTATTTGTTTCTTCAGCAAGAAAGAAAGGAAGGTTTATACCAGCTGCTGCTTCTCAGTGGAGTGGGGTCGAGAGTGAGGTGTAATAGTGTGATATTTACTGAAAACGTTGTCTTACGTTTTGTTAGAATGTGATTGTTTTGCTTATAATAGGAACAAAAAAAACCCCTTCAGATTAAAAGCGGAATTAAGGCTCTTACAAATTCAACCATGCTCCAAGAAGCATGGAAATGGGACTGCTTTCACACAAGATGGTGTTTCCTGCAATTTTCTTGTTCCTGTGATCTTCCCACAGTCTTAAAATTGTGTAATTTATTTCCTGGGCACCCTTCACAAGCGCAGTTTTGTGCAGTCTTTGTCCCTCCCATTCAGCCCTACACCTGCTGCCTGATTGACTTCAGAGCAGGGTGAAAATAGCAAGCTGGAAGCAGAGCAAGGTGAAATTAATAAAATGGGTGAAATTAACTAGCCAGGAATGACCAGGGCTCAGTTCTGAGGTTTTACTGGTTTCCACACCTGCTATCCCATGACTGTAGTACTGACAAGTATACTCATGTTCCCGATTATATGCAACTATAACACCCGTAGAAGGAGAGGTACATACATTATATGCACATTTGTTATTTATCTAATTCACGTTCATCCTGATATTTTAAAATCTCACTCTCCATTGGATAACATGGGGTCTTCAAAACATCATAATTTAAAAACTACACAATGCATTTTCAAAATCTAAACTCAGGAATGGACTAGAATGCACACTTTAATTTTCTGACACTGCTACACTTCCACATGAATAACATAAACAAACTTTTCTGCCTCAACAGGAAATGTAGCCAAAAAGGAAAAAAAAACAGTTCTGCCTCCAAAATTCAAATTCATATAACTCGGCTGTTTATCAACCAATCTGTCTGAAATTTGGACAGATTATGCCCCGCACCCAAGTGGTTCTCTATACAAAATGTCAAATTGTATTCAATTCTCATCTTTGTATTTGTTCATAAGAAAGGGAATTTCAAATATATACTCTAGCATGGTCCAAGTCATTCAATTCAAAACGATTAAACAAATCCTTGGAAGAAATGTTCATCAATGTTCAAATCCTTGGACCAAAGGTCCATGGGGTTGCCCATGGCTCAGGTGGTAGCTCACATGCTTTGCATGTGTAAGGTCCCAAGTTCAATCCCTGGCATCTCTGATTAAGGATCTCTGATGGCATGCCTGGGTTCTGCTGGGGATTATGGAGGGTGTCTTCTGGAAACCCTGGAGAGGTGGATTTGATACCCAGCTGCCATGTCAGGCTGTGACAATACTGGGCTAAGATGGACCATTAGTCTAACTCAGTTATGCAGATCCTTATAATAACTAGTAACTAAGATTGTCAGGGGATGCAGTCTACTTCGGGTGTACCAAAACCTCTGCATGCTAGAAACTGAGAGTGAACAACAGGGGACAGATCCCTCCATAATTGCCATGGTTCTAGTACACTCCCTCTGATGCATTTCATACCGGTAAGGTTGTTACCTTTCTAGAGGCTTTGGCTGAAAAATAGACCTTGCCATGCCTAAAAGGAGATGGGCAAAAGGACTCTTCCACTCCTTTCTGCTGTGAGGATGCCTTCTTCAGAGCATCATGACATCAGAATGCTCCACAAAGGGTGTGGATACATCAGAAAGGTTGCCGAAGGGCCTCTTTGCTCTTCCCCTTTCCAACATGGCCCTAACCCCTGAAGAAATTTTCTAGCAATGCCCCTAGATAACCTGGGGAAATAGAGGCTTTATATCAGGAGCACGAAGATGACATGTGAACATTCAGAGTCTCTGGATCAGACCTGGAGGGATGATAATCCTAAATACTGGCTACTGAAGTAGTTATGATGCTGGACTTGATAGTCCATAGATCTGACCCAACATGGCATTTTTATGTTGTTTTACTAAAATCTGGCTACATAGCTATCCCTGGAGGTGATAAGCTTGTTCTTGCTCCTAGAAGCACTCTCCAGAAGGAAGAAAAAAGAAAAGAATTAAGGTATAGGTTAAGTAGATTCAGGCAGAGTGATTCGACCTGAGTTCTGTGCCCCAGGTCATAAAGAAAAAACACCTGCTTCTAGCTGTCAGCAGGCACACATGGGTTGCTACTTGACCATGTATTGTCCCAGGTTACCTGGTGGACACATACCTTTGTGACTATGTGCTGCCAAGTGGATTAGCCCTTTGTCCCCAATCAACTGTTTCAATGAATGTTCTGCCTGGTTGTTAAAAGGATATGATTTAAAGAAAATGAGGGTTTTATACCCTTTTTTCTGCATCTCCCCATCCAGGCACAAGATGGGAGAGCCTCAGCCAGAGGAGGAGGCTTTGAAAATCAAATCCATGTGAAGTAAATATTAAGGATGGGCGAACAGATCACAGTTTGGGTTCAACCGTTTGGTTCGGCTGCGTTCAGTTCGGCCGTTCGGTTCGGCTGTTCAGTTAGTTCACCGGGTTCGGGTTCAGCCGTTCTGTTCGGCCATTCTGTTTGGCCGTTAGACCACTCAGTTCGGCCATTCGGGAAATGTTATGGGTGTTTTATTTTTATTTTTATGGTTGTTTTGTTTTTTATTGGGTTTTTTATCGCCCATCCCTAGTAAGTATCAGAGAGAAGGTGGCTCAGCACAGGTTGAAGGCTTGAATGAATTAGAACTGTGACCTCGCTACAGTAGTCTCGACCGAGCATGGTTACTCTGGAGGTCAAAAATGTAAAAGATGGAAAGAAAGTAGTTCAGAATAGATGAAACCTTTTATTGAACCTTGCTAAGCAAGTCGTGAGGCTTAGTTGCTGCATTTCAGTGCCTCAACATTTCTGCCACTATTATGGTCTTTTCCTGCTTGATCAATGAAGAGGCTGCAGAATTGTATTTCCAGTTACCAGAGAGTTACTGGAATGCTTCTTTCTCTCTCTCTTTTTTCCTCTTAAGTTAGTTTTCATGGTAAGAAATCATGCCACAAGCTTGCTCTAGAGAGATGGCAAGGGATAAGAACTTTAGAGCTGGTCTTGACCCTCAAGTAAAGGAGTAATCCACTCTAATATATCCTTGAGGGTTGAGATGGCATCTATTCTAATGGTAACTTAATTTAAGTGATATTGCATCATCCAGTGCAGCTGGGGGTTTTTTTGGGTTTTTTTTAATCTAATTTTTTTTAAAGTCAGGAAGCTTACGGCAAAGTCAGTGATGCTAAACAGACCAAAAGAGGTCTTGTCTTGGCAGTCACATATACATTACAGTTATTGCCCCAAAGACTTCAAACAGGATTGAGGCCCTTTGTGCTAGGTACTGTACAAGCACAGACAACAAACAGAAGGCTTAGGAAAATTACAATCCCGCAGTTAGCATCTCATAAGTCTCCTGCCTTAACTTGTGTACCATATAATCAGTAAAGACATTGTACAGTCTCGCATATTGTGCTCACTTACAACTTAGACTCCATGCATCCACACTTTGCCTTGGTCGTTCAGCCCCAATCCTCTTTCTCTGTGGTTGGAGGCAACACTGAAGCTGGGGAAAACAAGCTCCTCCCAGCCCCAATATAATGGACTTGATTCCTGTCTCCACTGTAGCCCATAGTTTCCTCCCACTCCTGACTGCTCCCAAGGTCTCTCTCCATCTGGACACCGATAGACACTCGCAAACACTCCTGAAAGGTCAGTATTTCCCTTTAGAATGGGAACACTTTCTCCCATCTCAGCCTTACCTGAAATGTACACTTTGGAAAAAATAAGTCACAAACACAAAGAGAACATGCACTGGGTTGCTGGGTGATGTACATCAGTGATTCTTACACTGTGGGTAAGGTATTGAGGAGGGGAGGGGAGAAGGTGTTTGTTAGCTCCACATACTAAACTACAGGGAATCCCCAAAATAATAGTGTGGGAAGAGGGAGAAAGAATGAAATGAGCAGTGAGAAGAGAAGCAAAAGAAGAATGGGAAGGGGGAGAGCAAGGTGTGTGTGTATGTGGTGTGGGTAAGGGCTTCAACTTACACAGGCAAGCTAAAGGGGAGGAGGGGACATGATTCAAAAAGAGTTTGAGAACCTCTGGTATACATTGAACATGAATGCAGCTGTGCCAGTTGATAGCAGCTGGGGATCTAGTCCAATCTACCTTGACATGGCTCCATGGTATGAAATAAACATAGCAATAGCGTATACCACTCAATGGGCATTTTTACACAGACCTTAAAGTGCTGGTCTTTCAATCTTTTGGGTTTACAAGTCCACAAGTAAGTTCCAGATTCATTCTTCACACACGCACTGCCCTGAGGCAGTTCCTGGATGCATTCTTCACAAAACACTTCCCTGAGACAGCCTAAAGTAGCTGCAGCTGTAGACATGAGGGGCTGCCATGGAAACCAAGTGACCACAACTGCCTGGACCAAAGCAGTTTACCAGGAGAACCTTTTACACACACAAGTTCTTTGAGAGGTTTCACGCAGAAGTTCAAAGAGCCAGATGTTTAAGATCTGTTTTAGACCCATGCCCATCCTGGCTGGTCAAGGCCAACTGGGAGACATCACATTGGGGTCATTGCTGGTGGGGATTGTCAATGCCTCCCTGGGGGAGGGCAGGGTGCCAGACTGCCTTAAGGAGGCGTTGGTGTGGCCCCTGATCAAGAAACCATAATTGGACGTTGGTATCCTGGCCAGCTATTGACAGGTCTTTGACCTTCCCTTTGTAGGGACGCTTATTGAGCGGGTGGTAGCTTGACAGTTCCAGAAACATCTGGACCTGATTAACTTTCTCGATCCCTCACAGTCAGGTTTTTGCCCTGGATATAGCACAGAGACTGCATTTGTGGCCTTGGTCGATGACCTCTCCCATGAGTTGGACTGGGGTCATTTGACCCTGTTGATCCTATTAGATCTCTTGACTGCATTTGATAGCATTGACCATGAGTTGTTGGTGACACGGCTGTGGGACGGGCAGGGATTGGCAGCACCATTCTTGAGTGGTTCCGCTCCTTCCTGGCTGGGAGAGTCCAGCGTGTGGTCCTGGGTGATTTTTCATCTTCTCCCTGGGGCCTCATGTGTGGAGTCCGGCAGGGTACTATCTTGTCCCCTCTCTTGTTCAATGTTAGGGATGTGTGAACACCAGGGTGTTTGGTGTTTGGCCTGTTTGGTGTTTGGGCCCCCCAAATCCATTTGGGTTCTGGCTGTTTGGCCTGAACCTGTTCAGGGGGGCTAACCTGTTTGGGCGGGGACATGGGGGAACCCGGTTTTCCCTCCCCCCTCCAGGCTGCATGGATGAAAGGGGTGCCGGGGTTCATCTCCCCCCCTCACCATGCCCAGGTTCATAATGTTGTTGTTTTTTAAACCCCCACCCCAGAGATCACCCTACCTGGTGGTGCTGGGGCTCTGACTCCAGGTCTGGTGGTGGCAGCAGCACCAGCCATGGGCCCGGACATGATCTGGAATGCTTCAGGACTCTTCTAGGCCTTCTGGGTCACATGACCCAGAAGGCCTAATATAGGCCTGAAGCACTCTGGAGTGCTGCCAGACCCGCTGATGCCACCGCCGCCAGGCCCAGAGCTGGAGGTCAGGCTCCGGCCCCGGGTCTGGGTCTGGCACCGGTAGTGATGGCAGGTCCGGGTTCAGCGGTGCTCTGGAGAACTTCAGGCCTCTACTAGGCCTTCCAGGTCATGTGACCCGGAAGGCCTAGTAGAGGCCTGAAGTGCTCTGGAGCACCGCTGAACCTGCTGCCGCTGCTGCCACGGAACCCAGGTCTGGAGCCCCAGTGCCACCAGGTGGGGTGGGGGGTTTGAAAAATATATTTTTTATGAGGCCCTTCCACCCACGCAGCCTGGAGGGGGGAAGGAAAACTAGGTTCTCCCTGTCCCCTGCCCAAATGGGCTCGGAACCCGAACTTTGTTCGGCCAGTTCGGCAGGGGGGAAGTTTGGGTTCAGGTTGTTCATGAAGGGGCACATTGAATTGGTATTATTATGGTTTATTTTAATGTTTTAATGTCTGGAATGTTTTAATATATTGTGAACCACCCTGAGATGCCTGAGGTAGGAGGGAGCGCCATATAAATTGTAAAAATAAATAAATAAATACTTTTTCATCTGACTCAGGCCTGGCAGTCTTGGTGCTTACCCGGTGCTTGGCAGCTGTGTGGGATTGGATGACGGCAAGCCGTCTGAAGTTAAATCCTGACAAGATGGAGGTGATGGTCATGGGGAAGGCTAGGGGAGTGGTGGCTCCCATCATTGATGGGGTCTGCCCCAGCTGGTTTCTCAGGTTGGGAGTCTGGGGTGCTCCTGGACCCACAGATCCACCTGGATGCCCAGGTGGAAGCTGTGGCAAAAGGGGCATTTTGCCAATTACATCTGGTGCGTTGGCTTCGACCGTATGTCTTGGACTCCGACCTAGTCACAATCGTCCATACTTTTATTACCTCAAGATTGGACTACTGTAATGCACTCTACATGGGGCTACCCTTGGTGCTGGTTCGAAGGTGCAGCTGGTGCAGAATATGGCGGCTCGTCTCCTGAACTTCACTCTCTGCACTGACTGCAGATAGTCTTCCAGGTCCAATTCAAGGTGTTGGTGTTGACCTTTAAAGCCCTAAATGGCCCGGGCCCCGCCTACCAGCAGGACCACCTCACCCTCCAGATCTGAAGAGGTAGGAGGTAACTTGCTTTTTTTGTCGGGTTTTAATTGTATTGTTCTTGTTCATTTTAATCTGTTTTAACATGTTGTTAGCCGCCCCAAGATGCTTTTAGCAGGAGGGGGGCGGCATACAAATTTTACAATAAATAAATAAAAATAAAACAACTGAAAATGCCTCTCTGTGGACCCTTGTCATATGAACAAGATTGGCAGGAGGATACCTATAAGAGAGGGCTCCTGGATAACCACAAGAGTCATGGTGGAGCATGGTAGAAAAGGTGGTCTTTCAAGTATGTGGGGCCCAGGCTGTTTAGGCATCTAAAGGTCAAAACCAGCACATTGAATTGTACTCAGAAAGCTATAGGTAGCCAGTTGAGACTGCAAAGCTCAGGTGTAATGTATTCATAGTCCCTGAAAGGAGCTGGGTTGCTGTGTTTTCCACCAGCTGAAGCTTCCAAATAGTCACCAAGAGCAGACCTAGGTAGAGTGCATCGCAGTAATCTAGCTTTGAGGTAATGAAAACATGAATGATGGTGGCCAGATGTGAAATGGAAAGAAAGGGCTGTAGCCTCCTCACCAGAAGGGGTTGGTGAAAACTGCTCCTGACCACCACTTCAAACTGATGTTCCAGGCACAGCAAGGGACCCCAAAGCACTCCAAAGCTGCAAATCTGAGTAACCAGAGGGGGCTGGACCCCATCAATGACAGGAGTCCCAATCTCCTATAAGTCACAAGACTGGCCAAGGATCATCACTTCAATCTTGTCTAGATTCAGCTTCAATCAGCTCACCTCATCCAGTTTCCAACAGCAACCAGGCATTGGGTAAACACAGAGACTAGGGTTGAAACATGGCACTCAGTTTTTATTTGATTTAACCAAGTACTGGGCCATTCAGCCTCATTTTTCCAAATTCGGAATGTCCAAGGAATCACTCTGACTCTTTGGACTCAAAAAACAGAATGTGGTGTGTGTGTGTGTGTGTGTGTGTGTGTACAAAGGGCAGTGTGGTCAGTAGTGGGGGTCAGGGAAGGGGGAGTAGGGAACAGGGCACGGGGGCAGTGAAGGGGGCTGGGTGAGTGGCACCTCCCTTCCCTTCTCCCCGGTCCCCTATTCCCTGACCCTCCTTTCACAGGCCCATGCTGCTGGCCATGCTGCCCTATGCACTTAGCCTTACTGCACTCGGCTCTTCCAAATACTGAGTATTTTTTGAGGATGCCTGAAACGCTTGGGACTGGTCCTTGGAACCTCTGTAATACTCGCAAATATTTTTGGACAGTTGAAACAGCCCTAAAAGAGACTGCAGGGCCTGGGTTGGATAAAAAAGAGAGGTAGAGCTGGGCTTCATCAACACACTGATGGCACCTCACTCCAAACGACCTTGCCCAGAGGCCTCAGATACCCACTGAACAAGAAGGGAGACAAGATAGAACCCTGAGGGACACCATAATGGAGGTTCTGAGGGGATGATGTATAATCTTTCATCACCATCCACTGGGACATCCCAACAAGAACAAATGGAACCACTCGAGCTCTCCCACACATCCCTGCCAGGTCCCTCGGTTGTGTCAACAACCCCTCATGATCAACCTTATCAGACATGGGCGATACATCAGGGTGGCCCCACACCAACCTGTTTCCTCTGTTCCTCCCCCATCCCAGGTGCCCGGTACCTGGTTGCATATAGGACTCATTCCTCCTCCTCCTTCCCCTATCGCAGCATGCCAGAAGGGGAGGGGCTGAGTGATGCAGTGAGTGTGGGACTCGCTTCCTTCTGTAGGCAAGTATGGGCCACATGGGAACAGGCAGCAGCAGCTCGTCAGCATGTCTGGAGGTGGAGGTGGCTGGACAGAGCTCACTAGCAGTAGGCCTGGGGATGGGGTGAAGATCTGGGGGTCTGAGCGTGGTGGACGGGCGTGCCCAGGCAGCCAGATGCAACAGGGGGATGGGGGAGCCCTGGCTGCTGGGCAGAGAGGCTGGGAAAGAATGACTGCGCACTCAGAGCATAGCTGGCTGGAGCCCAGAAAGACACCCCCCCCATCCCAACTCGCTGATCCTTGGGAACCCCTGGACTTAGGGTTACCATATATGCAACTTTTATAGGGTACCTATTCGATATACAGGTTGCAGGGCTGTAGAGGAACCAATGCAGCCCTGCAACCTGTATATCTCATAAGTGCCCTCTACAAACTTCCGTGTATGGCAACCTTACCTGGGCTTCACCTCCCCAAAGGCAGCAAATTCCCTGCGGGACTTACCTTGAGGGCACAGCAGCCCCTAATTCCCAGGCTGCTACAACAGAGTGGCTTCAGTGCTTCCCTCTCTCAAGGTATCCCAGCCCATCTCTGGTGCTGATGGAGCAGATATAAATCCAGCAGCGCACACCCCCCCATCCGCCCCCAATACAGCCTCCCTCCTGCCATACTCAACCCCTCCTGCCATACTCAATCCCCCTCCCCTCAGATCCCAACCTGAGTGCTCAGTTGGGCAGCAGACACCTTAGTCGTGTCTGGATGTTCCCCAAGAGAACAGCCTCCCAAAGCCAGACTGGACTCATCCTTCCACCAGCCTCCACATGGAGTTAGTAACACCACTGAGATTAAGGGGCTTGGGGGGGCAGGAGGCAGCACAGGCCTCCTGGCCCTGTGGTGTTGGTTTACCCATGCACACTCTGCATGTTTATGTTTGGGGAGGGGGAGAATGCCAGCTTTGCCTCATGTGTGCCCCTATGCAGTCTGTATTTTTATGTCTATGGGTTTTTTTTGGTGGGGGGTGGTGGTGCCAGCTTTGCCTTGCCATGTTGTTTGTGGTGCTTGGTTTTACATTCTTACAAGCTTGGTTTTACATTCTTACAAGTTATGCACATCAGAGGTGGGACTATGCAAATTAGTGTGGACTGAACCATGCAGATTAGGGATGGGAGTATAGAAATTAGCTTGGGTGGGACTACGCAAATTGTGCCCCCCCCCCCCACCAGTCAGCAGTCACCTCTTGTATCAAAGGCTGTTGAAAGACCTAACAAGATCAACAGTGCACAGTTCCCTTTGTCAGTCTTCATTCCAGTTTGGATAAGATAGCCTAGTTCCAAATTATGATAGGTTTAGGACACTGATACTCCTGAAGAATTCATGATTTGAGCTTCTGAAATAAGATTTTGAGATCATATCTTAGACAACAGAAATGGGCACATTTTTACCATGCCAGCACAATGAGCAGAGTTAGACTATTTTTCAGGGAGGTGGGAACAGATTCATAGTTCTTGAACATTACCATTTAAATCTGGAAATTTCTTTAGCAAATTTATACCCAAAAGCACATCTTAGTCATTAAAATGACAGTAATGTCTCCTCTTTTTCCATTAGACAGGGGAGTGTAGAAAGTGTGAAAACAGACCATTTATTAAGATCACAGAGAATCTTTAACACACTGTTTTACAACCTGATGATTTCTGATAAAGACTGGAGTTTAATTTGTAACTTTATATTCATAAATTAAATTTGGGCATTCATTTGCTGAACTGAACAACCAAATTCATATTCAGTACTTCAGTGAAATTTTCTGAATTCATTACTTTGGCATTTTGTTTCTTTAATTATTCAGTATCTCAACTATTCAGTAGCATCTTAGTTATTTGTTACTTTGGTTGTTTAGCAATTTGGTATATCAGTACATCATTGTCATAGGGTGATTTCAGATGTGACGGGTGGCCGCTTTCACCACGGGCTGTGGGGTGGGTTCGGACCACGGCCAGGGGTGAAGGGGCGCACCAACAGACGTGCGCCCCATTGCCCCCAGCCGTGGTCCGAACCAACCCACAGCCTGTGGTGAAAGCGGCTGCCCATCACGTCTAAAGTGGCACCTGCTGCACGGCCCCGCCCTCTGCGTTCCCCGGCAGCCCTCCCCCCTCCTGATGGGCAGTGGCCAATCCAGCTGCTGCCGCAACCACGGGTGGGAGTGAATGCCATTGACCGTAGTGAACGGTAAGTAAACAGAAGTTACTTTCTGTTCACCACAGTCGTGGTGGCCTTTCACCACACTTCTTGACCTCCTCGTGTCCGGAGGTCCAGAAATGTGGTGAATGCAAACACGGGTCGCATTTGACTGTGGTGCACATCTGGCAGCGAGTCCGTGTTTGACTGTGGTTCAAGTGGGATGAATTTCAGACTCGTAACGTCTGAAATCACCCATAGGCTAATCAATCAGCAACTTACCAATTTCAAAAAGGACCCATGAACAGTACACAAACAGAAAATGAACTTTCAAAATTCAGATAACTAATTTGATTTAAATCTGACCATACTGAGCTTAAAGTTCCTTTTGAAGATGAATGGGTTAGACACTTTGGAGATGCAAGGGGGTAGCAGAAGTGTTCTGCACATGGGAGGAAGTGGTCCCAGGGGAGCTATAAGGAGATGCAAGTGGGGAAGCAGATGATGGGGTACAGAGGGGAGAAATTTGGACACTACTCCAGTGGTAATCCTCCTCACTGTAATCTACTGATAGTAGTAATCACTGTAACTTAACAATAGATTTCCCATAGCAGTTTTAATAAATGATTTGTCTTGAAATCTTAGAGTTAGTATAACTTAGTAATGAAATTTTTAGACTCGAAGGGACACTTCCTTGTATCTTTACCTACATCCATCAAATGTAGATGATATCATCTTTAGTAAATTTATACAACAAAGCACATACTAGTCATTAAAATGACAGTAATGTCTCATCTTTTTGCAAGATAGGGGAGTGCAGAAAGTTTTCACTAACTGTGAAAACAGACCATTTAAGAACATAGAGGACTTTTAACAAACTGTTAAACTTCACCGAATGAATTTTCAGTGCAGTGAATTTTTCAATATTCAAGTAGTCAGATTTCAGAAGGGGAGCAGAGGGGAGAGTAACACAGAACATTTAAGAGGAGCGGGATGTTCAAAGCTTGTATTTACTAGGAGTTTTTCTGATTTTTAGGGTTTTCCTCCAGTCTAAAAGCATGAGAGCCATGATAAGCTTGAGCGAGAACCACTGCTGTCATTTTTATTCTTAAAATTAAGTTAGGAGTCCCAGGACACAACCAGAATTTTGATAATAGGAAGAGGTTGGGTCTGCCATGAAACCTGGAATTCATACCCCTGGTGGTCCCTGTGATGGGGCAGGCCATGACTAGATCTAAAACAGATAGCTAATTTGTTACCCATGGGTAATACCTGCATTGTCGAGTACCACATTGGGTACTCAACGGGCTACTCAGTTACTAATTGGGTAGCTGGAAACTAAAACAAACCTGGTAATTTCCACTAACAATTTTTCAGATTTCTGATTACCAGTCAGTATATCGGGATGGACAATAAAAACATCAGGACTTTCTGGAAATTATGATAACTTTCCAGGATGGAAAAAAATAAAAAAATTGGTACCAGATGTTGCGAAATCGGGTACTGATTGGTACCCAATGTTGTTGGGTCAATTCAGGTATTGGAAATTCAACATATAGAGTACTCATTTCAGTTTTAGCTATGATCCTTAAAAGACTGACTTGGGTATCACTTTGGATCCACTTCTTTGGAGAGACATAAAGGAAGAAATGCAGGAGAGCCTGTTGCAAGCTTCCAAAGGGCTAAGAAATTTAGACAGAAGAGCCCAAAGTGCTGACAAGAGTAGTAACCAGGGAACAGGCCAAAGAGGAACTGAAAAGCCCAGCACAGAAGGTAAAAACCACCAACCTGGGGAAAAAGGGGGAGAAATACAAGGACTCTGAGGCTGTTTGTTGTAAACAGAAGAATGGGGTATTTAGTGAAAATAAAATACAGTGGAAAGACATACGAGATGGGTCTTCTGAGTGATATCTGGAAAGGGAAATTTCTAGGGATGGGCGAATGCGGTTCGGAAGTGCGGAGTTTGGCCCGAAGTCGGCCTGTTCAGATGACCAAACTGAACTTCTGAACTGAATGCTCAAACTTCTGAACAGTTCGGAAAAGTTTGGATGAGTTCGGGGGTGGGAAAAACGTGACTGGAAGGGGGAGGCAGCTGAGGAGCAGACTTCCTGGCACCAGGGGTGGTTTCAGGGCCAAAAATACCGATACTGAAAAAATTTTGGTTTCGGTACCGATAGCACTTTTTGAATGTTCGGCTGAGTTCGGATGAACCGAACTCCGCCAAATTGAACAGCTGAACCTGAACTCGGGATTTGAACTGAACGTCCGAACATCCAAACGGAGTTCTGTTTGCCCATCCTTAGAAATTTCTAATAATCCTGAAGGATTAGGGCCATTTCTACTAGATTGCAGAAATGGCCCTAATTCTTCAGGGAATTAGCAGGCTGAGGGGGCCATTCATCACAGTCCCACTGCTCTCTCCTAGTCTCAAGCTTGGACAGGAATTTGCCTACACATTTCCTGCTGCTGTCAGGGTCAATTTCCTGAAGGGGTGGGGTGGCAGAGAGGAGGAGAAGGCAGCAGTTCCCTCTCTTCTGACTTCCTTTCCTGCTTCTGAGGGCCTTCATTCACCTTACTGTCACTCTTTCTGCTGCTTACACTCTTTCTCTCTTCCCTGCTGCTGCTGAGTGCTGTCTTGGTCTCAGTGGGGTAATGAGAGCAAGAGAAGGCCAGCACAGTATTATGGTTATCATACCTCCCCTTTAAAAGAGGATGCTTATGAAAAATCCTTGGTGCAGGGGTGCATTGGTTCCAGTTCAGCCCTGCAACATGTATTTTTCATAAGTGTCCTCTTTTAAAGGAGAGGTATGGCAACCCTACACAGTATTGCCTTCTCCTTTTGTGGGCATGAAACCTGTAGCAGAAAGCAGTGGGGTGAAGAAGTGTGAGCTCACACTTCTTTATGGTGGGACCCATTTATGGAGGGATGGGCTAAGCATTTAAAAGGCCACCCCTCGGACCTTCATGTCAATTCCTAGAGGAGAAGCTGGCCCATCTCTCCTACTCTACCACATAAGGGAGACCTGCTCTCCCTTTTACAGGCTTCTTAATCAGGCTGGACTAGTGGCTCTCCTACAGCTCTTAGGAGTGCCTGTGAACAAGGAGGGGTGGCATCCTTCTCATCTGGTTGTTTGTAGGGATGGGTGAACGCGGTTTGGAAGTTCAGAGTTCGGCCTGAACTTGGCCTGTTCGGATGACCGAACATGAACGCGAACCCGAACACGAACATACCAAACAGAACCGAACATCGAACGGCGAAATGGCCGAACAGTTTGGTCAGTTCGGATTGCGTTTGTGTGAGTTCCAGTGGCAAAAAAAGGTTCACTGTAAGGTGACAGGGAGGGGTAGTACTAGTCACTGAGGAGCAGACTTCCAGGCACCAGGGGTGGAGAGGCTTGCAAGAAATGAAACTATCTGCCTCCCCCCTGCCCAACACCTTCTGAGCTAGTCACTGTTCCTGAACAGCAGG
>QEPC01011882.1:413041-449879 GCA_003113815.1 Sphenodon punctatus
TACTTATTAGATAATCCATTTAGTTCATAGCATTTAGAATAGTTAATAGCAGTTAGATTTAGTGTAGATAGATATATATAATATTAGATAAAAAAATTAAATTAAAAAAACTCATATAAAAACAAGAAACCAAATAAAAAACAAAAAAACCATATAAAACCAAATAAAAAAAAACAAAAAACCCCATATAAAAACATTTCCCGAATGACCGAACCCAAACCCGACAAATGAACTGAACAGCCTAACTGAATGGACGAACCGAATGCAGATGAACCGAACGGCCGAACCCGAACCGCAATCTGTTCGCCCATCCCTAATTTGTTCATTTATTGAAAGATGAACTTCTGAATGGTTCCACTGCTCATATTGGCCAGGATGGTTAGGAGATGCAACCTCTGACTGCTGGAAGCCAGGAGTGATTAGTAAACAGGGAGACAGATGATACAATGTATGCCACTGTTTTTCTACACTTCCCCTGAAACATCTGGCCACTATTGGAAATAGGGTTGAAACTCAGTACTCAGTTTTACTTGATATTTACCAAGGATCATGGTATTCTATAGGGGTGGAACTCAGGGAGGAATACCGGATACCAGATATACCATGATCAGCATACTGTTTTTTTAACATTGGCCTATTTACCGGATTTTTTACATTGCGGCCATTTAATTCCATGGCCATGATGTAACAAATCCGGTAAACCGGCCAATGTTAAAAATCCGGTATGCTGATACTGGTGTTACTGGTTTTATCAGATTAATCCAATACTGGCCATTATTGGCAGTATCGGATTAATCTGATACCGATAGTCCCACCCCTAGTATTCTACTTGGTTTTACTGAGTACCAAGAAACCAAGGAGTCTGCATGATACTTGGTAAGTCTTTAATTGAGCAATTCTTACCTGACCTTGTGCTGCTGAGTCACCATGCCCTGACTTTCTGTGTGATCCCCTGAGTGTTGGAGGTCACCCCAGTGAGTGGCAACTCAGGGGGTATTTTCAGATGAGATGGGGCAGCATTCACCCCATCCCAGAACAACCCTTCAGATTCCCCGCCGGAATCAGCCCGTCACGTCCAATAGACATGCTGGCTGATCCCGGCGGGGAATTGGGGAGGGGGCAGGGCTGTGAGGCCCAACATGCGGCCGCATGGCCCAGCCCCCCCTCACTCCCCTGCCGCTCACCCTCTGGGGAAACGGGCGGGCGATGCAGCCAATGCGGCTGCAGCGTCCAATGCGGCCGCAGCGTCCACCAAAATTGACCATGGCCCGGAATCCCGTTGGGGATTTCGGGCCATGGTTTTCATCCAGTCGAGACGGGCCCCTTCATTGCGGTGGGGAATCACATTCACCACGTGATCGGTGCTGGCCCTGCCAGTTCCGCCGATCGCGTGGTGAATGTGATTCCCAGCCGCGATTGACCGTGGTTAACATCTAGGTGGGCACTTCCGGTTCCTTAACAGAAGTTTCATGGCCATTTCCCACCACAGGGTATTGACTGTGGTTAAGCATGGTCTCATAACATCTGAAAATACCCATGGTTTACAAGCAGCTATGGCAGCTGATTTAATGCTGGGAGGAGACTGGGCCACCATCTTTGCTCTGGGAGCATGCTGGAAAATGTAGTCCAGCATGTTCCCAGAGAGCCAATGGCAGCTGCTGTTCTAATGCTCTCTGGGAACATGCTGGGAAATGTAGTCCAGCATGCTCCATGAGAATTGCCAATGGCTGCTCCACTTCACAGCAGTGCACCAGCTCCCTCTGCTTGGACTCTATGGACTTCATCTCTTCTCTGATGAGTTTGTTGCCTCCTACTCCCCTTTCCTGCCCACTGTGCTCGCCCTAGACATTTTGCTTCCCCCCTTCCTTTCCAATGCCTGAAGTTTCTCAATATAGTGCTACATATGGACTGTGGCAATACTGTGAATGCTAACCTGCATTAGAACTCTGCACTGAGTGAGCTCCTCTCTCCAAACTGTACAAAAATATCTCGAATTTGCTCTAGAAAATTGCTACACTGGAAACCATGCATAAATTACTATTCACTTGAAACATGCCATTCATTTAAGACAAAGAGCATTGAAAGCTCTTTTCTCCCTGACTCCGACCTTTTCTTTTTTTTTCTTTTTTTTTACAACATTGAGATAGGACTTTTGTGGGTGTTTTAAGCTGCCCCCCTTCCTGCCCATTGTGAAATTTTCAAGCTGCCCCCTTCCTGCTCTCCCAGAAATTTCCTGCCTGCCCATTGCACCCCCCTTGTTTGGCTACATAAGGACAGGAAGACACATAAGGGGACTCAGTAAAATACTTGGTAGAGTACAAAGTACAGAGTATTTTACTGAGTTCCAAGTATTACCAATTATTTGTCAGTATTACCGAGTAGCTCCTGGGAACTTGAGCCCAATCCTTAGCTACTCAGAAATACTTGCAAGTAATTACTTGTAAATAATCCATCTCTAGTTGGAATCCAGCTACTTGACTAGATAGGGCATTGGTCTGACCCACTATGACAGCTCTTATATTCTGAGTGGCAGCTAGATCCATAATTCCCGTTGTAATATCCAAAATACCATGTTGAACATAAACATTAAAGGGGCAGGAAATGTCTATTCTTCTGTGCCATGGCTATTTTTTAGCTCACTTTCAGTAGGTGCTAATATATCTTCCTTTTCACAAGAGAATTTCAATATAATATTTAATATTGTGAAAATCCTCCCTATTAATCATCTCTTTAGTTAGTCTTGTTGGCAACAAGAAATCCAATAGGCATGTAGAAGGACATTGCTTCTATCAGCAGAATGCAGCAACTGCATCCTTGGTTTGTCACTTTTTTTTAATTTATTATGCCTTTATGTAATGCACCTGTTGAACACCTTCTAGCTGCACTTGAAATAAATTACAATGGAATGACAGCATCCTTTTGTAGCTGCTGCTGCTTTATGAATCCATTAATGAAGGTACAAGCACTTTCCAGTAGATACATTTTGTGTTTGTACTGGCTCGAATATTGGGACCTCTGAGCTCAGATAGGATTAACACCTGATCATACTGAATTTTAAGGGTTTTTTTCTTCTGAAATGTAGGCCAGGATGTTTTTAAAATGTACTATTCCCACTCACTTATGTTGTCAGGTGGCACACAGTAATCTAGGTCAAAATACAAAGAGCCAAGATTCACTATTGATGGGTTGGAATCTTGGAATCCCTTTATCTTTGGGTTAGATCTGAATGAAAGCGCCTAAAATTGTATGGAGCCAAGGTATCTTCCCAGGCACTTTGACACAGAAAGGAGCAGGGAAAAGATACTCTTCAGCCCCTCTCTGACATAGCCACTCCCCTTTTAAAACATTGTGACTTCACAATGTTCCACCGGAGACATTGCTCTTCTGCACTTTAGTAGCACTGTTTTTCTGCGGTGAACTTACTGTGTCCGTATCAGAAAGGGAGCAAAAAAGCCTATTTGTCCCCACCTCTGCCTCAGTGCCTTGCATAACACTGGGGGTATGAGGATGCTTCACTTGGAGCATAAGAATGATGCAGCAAAACCTGGAGACTCAAAGTCAAACTCAGAGGAAGAGTATTAATAGTAACCCTAATGCAGCTCTACTTGAAATAAGTGCGTGTCTTTCTATTGCTTTAAATTGGATTCATTCAGGCTTTTGGTTACAAAATGACTGGAGAAGCATCAGTTTGCCAATTGATCTCTTTAATTTGGCCACTAGAGAAGGACTTTGCATATTGTCAGTAATTAGCTGTTTGGTATGATGCTGACGCAGCATTTAGAGTGTGTCTGGATAGATAAGGATTCAGGGCAGTGACACTAAGCTATGCAAAGCTACATTTCTTCATTGTGCCCCTGTGTCACCTCTCTTAACTTTTAGAAAAAGAGGGAGTGACTCCTAATTCCTTACCATGTACAGCAGAGGGTTAGTTGGGGGTGGAAGAGGAGGGGGAGAAAACGAGTTGTATAAGCATTGCCAGTAGATGTGAGATTCAAACTTGCAGCCTCCTGCGCCCTGACTTGGGAACATTCTCTAAAACTACAGGGGATCCACAGCTCCAGTTCCTGATCCTGCTGACACAGCTGCCAAAATTAAGGAGGTGACTATGGATGTTTTTACACACACATTTCTCCTACATGTTTGCTGTTACATCTTGAACTTTCTGTGTGTCTAAATCACTCATCCAGACCTTAAACATCCAGATCTTCGAACTTCTGCGTAGAACTTCTCCCAGAACTTTTGTGTGTAAAAAGTTCTCCTGGTAAACTGCTTTGCTTCAGGCAGCTGTGGTCAGTTGGTTTCATGGGAGCCAGTCTGTCATGTCTACAGCTGTGGCTACTTTAGGTTGCCTCAGGGCAGTGTTTGTGTGAAACTTACTTGTGGACTTGTAAACCCAGAAGACTGAAACATCTGGAACTTTAACGTGTGTAAAAATAGCCAATGTCATGCAGCACCAGCTCGGGGTGGGTGGTAGAGACACATTCCCTTCTTCCTCCTCGCTCCTCTTTTTATGCTTATATTGATGACCGTTGGCACTTAGGAGAGTTGTATTTTGGATTCTCCATACTGAAATGTAGGGATGGGAATTTCAGTTTCAGATAAAACTGAAAGTACCCAAAAATGTCAATTTCGGTTTAATCAGAAATTTTAGTTCTTTTTCGGTTTTGGTACTATTGGATTTTTTGCATTGATTTTTGTACAGATTTTTAACATTGTAGTTTGTCCCCCATTGAAAAAACGCAATGTTAAAAATCCAGTAAAGATCCGATACTACCAAAAAAGAACCTAAGTTCATGAGAACCGAAACCAAAATTGACCAAAACCGAAATTTTGTCCAGAGTCCCATCCCTACTGAAATGTCCATGATGAAAATTAAATATTATATTGAATCAAAAGAAAAAGCCATGCCATTTTTAAAGTGTTCATCAGTGCTGCTCTTTAAAATGTAATGGGCATGTATAATTTCCATCACAGTGTAGGCTTTTCCAATGGTAGTCCCCACCCCCCACCCCTTTAATTTTTAGAATGCTATAAGTCTTCCTAAAGAAACAGGATTTCTGCTGCATGCGGCTTCTTCTTCTTCTTCTTCTTCTTCTTCGCCTGGTGAAATTTTCTGTAAATGATGAAATTAATGTGGAGATTATATCCAATGAAACTTCAGTCAAGAGACTTCTTGGCGCTAGCTTTGTGTTTTTTACTTTAGCACATAAATATCCAAATGAGGTGACATGGGGACTTATTTTCCAGCTTCCCAAATGAGCATATTTTAGATAACAAATTTTCATATGTTCTTGAATCAGCAGACTGCCGATTAATTGCTGAACTGCTTCCAAATTGCTCAGTCATTAAAACTCCCATGCAACACTACTGTTCTTTATATTCTCTCTCTTTACATGTAAGCAGGCTCACATCTATGTGATACAGTTCCAAAAAAAGTAGTATCTTTAGGATCCCCTCTCAATTCTATATTCAGGCCGGCAAACCTCAGCACATTAGCTGCCTTGAAAAATATAATCCCCACATTTTCCTCCCAATGTGTCTCTAAACAAATCTGGTATCTTGTTAGACATAAATCACATCTGCTACAACTGAAATTCTCTAAAAACATTACCCATATGTCAAGGTCTTCCCTTAGCTGCCTAGTTATCACAATAAAATAATGAAGCTTTTTCAAATCCATGATGACTGAGAGATAGCGTGGCAGAATATAAATTAGGCTACGTGTAGTAATAAGTTTACAGGTGAAACTCAAATGACCAGCCATTGTCTCAAACTATTTTGTTAATGACTTTTTGGCCAGGATTGTCTAGGACACTAAAAGTAGGTGCAAGCTACAGCTTTTATACCATTGCAAGTGAAAGGAGTCAGTCTGAAAGATAGTTTAGTGTAAAAGCCTAATGTCATCCTCAATGGGGCTTTTAGAAGTCATTTTAGAATCATTTTAAAGAGACCGTTCCAGTTTTGTTATGGAGGGTGAGGGTGTGTCCTCAGTGTTATGCCAGTGCAGAAGCCATGGAGTAACAAACACTCTCTGTGCCTGTTCACACAAGCATTAAGAAGAAGGAAGTATCTTCTGCCAGTGCACGTTTTTAGATGTGCATGAAATGTGCAGGTTTCAGCAATCTTCCATGATCACGAGGACCCCTCAGCAGACAAGATTGCTCAGATCCAGGGCGACTTTGACACCGGATTGAAGGTAGTAAGTGAGGAGCGTGAGATTGCAGAGGCCCCATCTGGTCCATCTTCTTGGGTTGAGTTTCAGGAAGTGACGCCAGCTGATGCTGCGGATGTCCTGGGGTCTGTTAGGGCCACCATTTGTCAACTCGATCCATGCCCGTCCTGGTTGGTGAAAGCCTCCAGGGAGACGCTAGGGACGGTACTGGTGAGGGTTATCAATACGTCCCTTCAGCAGGATTGATTGGCGCCCAGCCTTAAGCAGGCTGTGGTGCATCCCTTGCTGAAGAAGCCATCTTTAGACTTGGATGCACTTGCCAGCTACCGCCCTGTCTCTAACCTTCCCTTTTTAGGGAAGGTTATTGAACGGGCGGTGACACTGCAGCTCCAATGGCATCTTGATAGCATCGGTTTCCTTGACCCTTTTCAATCTGGGTTCTGCCCCGGCTATGGTACTGAGACGGCGTTGGTGGCTTTGGCCGACGACCTCCACCGGGAGATGGACGCAGGACAGTCGACGCTTCTGGTCCTGCTAGATCTCTCAGCCACTTTTGATACCGTGGACCCAGGGCTGCTGTTGAGACGGCTGCAAGATCTGGGGCATCTGGACGGGACTGTTGTTGGATGGTTCTGCTCATTCCTCTCAGACAGAAGCCAGTGGGTGGTGCTGGGAGCTGAAACATCATGCCCCTGGGCCTTGACCTGTGGCATTCTGCAGGGTTCCATTCTGTCTCCATTGTTATTTAATGTGTATATGCAGCCCCTGGGGGAGATTGTGAGATGGTTGGGGGTGTGTTGTCACCAATATGCTGATGACACACAGCTGTACCTCTCTTTTTCGATGGACCCAGGTCCTGCCATCTTGATACTTTCCCAATGTTTGGAGGCAGTGGCAGATTGGATGAGGCAGAGCAGACTGAAGCTGAACCCAAATAAGATGGAGGTGATGGTAGTGGGGAGGGCGAAGGAGGTGTTGGCTCCTCCTATTGGGGGTGTGTGTCTGCCCTCCGGTTGCCCAGCAGGTACAGAGTCTGGGGGTGATTTTGGATGCGAACCTCCTCCTGGATTGGCAGGTGGAGACGGTGGCTAAAGCCGCCTTCCACCAGCTGTATCTGGTGCGGAGGCTGTGCCCATACATCTCAGACCTGACCTGGCCACTCTCATCCATGCCTTCGTTACCTCGAGGCTTGACTACTGCAACACACTCTACGTGGGGCTTCCCTTGATATTGGCTCGGAGGCTGCAGCTGGTGCAGAATGTGGCGGCCCATCTCCTTATGGGGACGGGTCGCCATGAGCACATTACACCAGTACTCCGTTCTCTGCACTGGCTGCCTATAGCATACCGAGCCAAGTTCAAGGTGCTAGTATTGGTATACAAAGCCCTATACGGTCTTGGCCCCTCTTATCTCGGGGACCGCCTCACCTTCCGTGACTCAGGACGGACCCTCCGATCCACAGGGGGTGCCTATATGGAGGTCCACCATGTAAGGCGGGGGGTCATCATGGAGAGGGCATTCTCAGTGGTCAGACCATGGTTGTGGAACTCCCTTCTGAAGGAAGCCCGCCTGGCCCCGCGTCTGCTCACCTTTAGGCGGGCATGCAAGACTTGGCGGTTCGCCCAGGCCTTTGGAGAGGAGGGGGAAGGGAGGTAAATGGGGGTAGATTGGTGGGGTGGGGAATTTGGGGAATTAGAGGGTAGGGTTAGGGTTGGGTTTTTAAAAAAAAATATTTAAAAAGTGATGTTGGTTTTAGTGTATTTTATTGTTTTATCATATTGTTAGCTGCCCGAGATGCCGTGGGCATGAGGGGGCGGCATAAAAATGCCACAAAATAAAATAAAAATAAATAAATAAAATGTGAGTGCTGTTTAGATGTCTTCATCACATGTGAAAAAAGTCACTTGGTACCTGTAAAACATTTTCTCATTTCTCAGAGAGAAATAGCAATGTTGGAAGGACTCTAAATGTGGTTTACAGAGTGGGCACTTCTCCAGCCGCCTTTATATGCTTTCAAAATGGTGATCAGAGCAAACACAATCTTGCACGAGTTGCGTTTAGACATGAATCCACATCTTTAGCGTAATAATTTGGGAATGCACATTCTGGAGCCCTCATTGTCAGGAGTTTTAGATGCCAGTATAAGATGCAGAAGTTTCCACATAACACACGCAAGAGTAGGCACAAGTTTTCATCGCAGTTTGAATTGCCCACTCACGGGAGTTCTGTCTCATCTAAAAATGTCCTCAGCCTCTCCTGGGATGGAGCTTGCAGCACAGGATGCAGAAACCAAAGTGCCACAGAGCAGAGCACTGTAGATAGGTGAGTAAATAGTAAGGGTGGGACCAAACTGAAAAAAATGGGTATCGGTTTTACCGGTTACCGGTTTTAAAAAAAATCAGTTTTATCGCCTTTTCCCTGGAAGGCCTAGTGAAGCGCTGAAGCCAGCGCTGAAGCCGACCCCATGCCGCTGCCGCTGCCGCTGCCGCTGCCGCCACCCACAGTCCAGGTAAAAGGCGATCGGGGGGTTTAACCCAGAGTGCCAGTGCCTGATATCGTTCATTGGGAGGGATCCCAGAGGAGAGCTGACTCCTTCAACAATAGCCCTGGCTGCCACCGGGCAGCCGGCGGTGCAGAGGCGGTCTTGAGACCGCAGGTCCAGTGGTCTGGCTTAAAAAAAAAAAAACCAGGCTGGACACTGGCAGGGTGGGNAGCAGCCAACTCTCAGAGAGACTATTCCAAGGCCTTTGGGGGGGGGGGGGGGGGGGGGGGGGGGGGTGTCCCCCCTTCCACCCGCGCAGCCTGGGAGGGGGACGGGAAGTGGTTTGTTTTTTGTTTTTTGTTTTTTTTACATTGCGGCCATTGATTTCAATAGCCACAATGTAAAAAAAATCCAGGGCCGGAACCGGCACTGGTACGGGGAATTCTTGGATCTAACCGATATCTCTGATACTGCCAAATACTGGCAGTTTCGGATATTGGGAGTTCCGAACTTCCCACCCCTAGTAAATAGAGAAAAAGAAAGCTGCAAAGTGGAAGGGCTACTTGCAGAACAGCAAATGTTAACCCCTGCCATGGGATTGACATTACAATCACTCTCGGTGGATTATCCCTCCTTCTTGGATTATCTTTGACTCCCTCCTTGGATTATCCTCTCCAGACCCTATCTTTGTGGAGATAAGTTACCTGCTTTTACCTCATTTCAACCACTCTGATTGTGAGAACAAAAGTTAGCGAAAGAAGTTATGGTGTTACTCCCTCACAGTAAATGTGCAAGCCATTTCGGAGCTTGGTTCTGATGCATGTAGGGACAATAGTCAAATGCATTTTGAATGTCTGCCTGGCTCTTCCTCATCTGCTTTTCTGTGGATAGATTCAAAGAACTTGCACCTACAGTGTGCTGCCTGCTGACGAAGCAGGAAACCTGGCTCCCTGTACCTGGGATGAAAGGAAGGCAAAAATATAGTCAGAGGCCTGTTAACAAGCTATGTTGTCCTTCATGAAGGCACCTTTCTGTGAACTGCCATGATCTTATATCTCCATTCCTCCTGCAACTCTGCTTGTTATATGTCTCCCCCAATGCTCCATTACCATTATGAGGCACAGTGCACAGATGTTTCCTTCAAGCTTTGCATGGCCATTTTTCAAGAGGGTTCTTTGAGACTATGTTCCCCATGTGGCTCCTCTAATGACACTTCTACACGAAGTGCAGGCTGGGATACTGATAACCTTCTGTGTATGCATTAGTGAGAGATCACCATACCAGAATTATTTTTTTTATATAGGTTAACTGAGAATGGGATATGTCATAGGGTGTTTTTACACACACATTTCTCCTGCATGTTTGCTGTTACATCCTGAACTTCCTGTGTGTCTAAATCACTCACCCAAATCTTAAACATCTGGCTCTTTGAACTTCTGCATAGAACTTCTCCCAGAACATTTGTGTGTAAAAGGTTCTCCTGGTAAAGTGCTTTGCTCCAGGCAGCTGAGGTCACTTGGTTTCCGTGGCAGCCCCTCATGTCTACAGCTGCAGCTAGTTTAGACTGCCTCAGGGCAGTGTGTGTATAAAGAATGCATCCAGAACTTACATGTGGACTTGTAAACCCAGAAGATTGAAAGACCAGCACTTTAAGATGTGTTTAAAAATGCCCATAGTCATTTTCTTTATTTCTCTCCTTTTCTCTCCTCAGCCCTTGTTCCTCTTCTCATAGGATTGCAGATGACAATTATTCTCTGGTATTCTTTCTTGTCCATTGCATGGGGGCCCAACTCTTTGGTGACCAGCCTACTCCTTTTTTGCTTCAAGCTTCTCTTCTCTGTATTCTTCCAATCTGTCCTTGGTCAGGGTCAGTTTGATATCTGTTTTCTGTAAAACACCCTAGTATCTAGCATCATTTAGGGGCAAGCTGTTGAAATCCTCACTGCTTGTGGCCCTTCAGTGGTGCTGCTGGCAGTTCCTTTATGGATAAGAGCAGCAGCAGCAATGGTGATCAATGATCATGGTAGTGGCAGGGCCCAGAAAGACAGAAAAGGCACCAAAAGGGACCACCAGGATCCAGTCAGCCCCACTTTCTCTTCGTAAATCTGTAATTAGATGCTCCCTTGCCATCTTCAAAGTATCTTGGAACTTCACTGTCTTCAATGGGTTTACCTTCATGATACCAGTGACCGGTAGGGAAGTTCTATTATCTTCACTTTACAGAGGAGAAACTGAAGCTGAGACTAGGTGATTTCTTCAAGGCTATATAGGACATCTGTTTCAGGGCAGGGGACTGAACTGAGCCTGTCCAAGTCACTCTCAGACCTAGGCCTCTACAGGCTCTAGACAGAATCTGCCACCAGAGAGCGTTGCTAATGGTACCCATTAGGGATGGGACTCTTGGTATTGCAGAGAACTGAGAGTGGCTGATAATGGCACTCTCGGTTCTAATCCAATAATACTGATAATTCTCTGTATTGGCAATATCGGTTCTTTTGCTTTGCTTTTTTCCTCTGATTTTTGACATTACGGTTTTCCCCATTGAAGTTAATGGTGAAAACGGCAATGTTAAATATCTGATACCTATAGATATGATAGAATTGATAAAGGGAGAACCAAGAACTGATTAAACCAAGAACTGAGCTTTTGCCCAAAGTTCCATTCGTAGTTCCCATTCCCTCTTGCTTTTGTCATGCTCATGTCTTCTGGTTGGCTGATCTGGCCTTACTCTGCCATTGGCTGTCAGGGTTTTATAAGGGTGGGAAATGAAGCAGGAAGTTTGTCCAAACAACATAACAGTTACTTTGATCTGTATGTGTTATTTAGCTTCCTTCTATGGACCCTTGCCCCTGAGTCCTGTCCTGAACCTCACTTTCTGATTTTCTTGGGCTTCCTGGCTCCTGAACCAACTCTGATTTCTTTATTCTTGACTCCTGTTTGGCATGGTTCTTCAGCTTTGGAGTTCTTGACTTGACTTTGCATTGTTCCTCACCATGATTTTGCTTCACTTTGGATTCTGTCTTTCCAGTTCTGACCTAGCTTCAGAACTTGACTCTGGCCCGACTCTAACCACACAGTGGCTGGGCTGTCTCTTCTCTCTGATTTCACTCCTGATCATGTTAGCAACAAAACAAAAAACCAAAAAAACCACAAACAACCAAAAACATGCCAGCATCCCAGTGTCACAAACTGACACCTCACCAGATAGCAAAAAGTTTAACTGACCTCAGTCCAACTGCCAGACAGCTTCCCTGGTAACTTTGCCAATATAGTTTTGTGTTGCCTATACACAAATCTCAGATGCACAGTGACATTCAGAAAATGGGAGGGTGATATCAAATTCCTCTTGATAGCAAAATAGTGAATTAAGAGACTTTGGTGTTGAGTCTGTTTTTCTCTTTTCATATCTAATTCATTGGAAAAGACTAGCATTTGCGGTCAAAAAGATGAGCTGGAGCAAGCTGTATTATCCAGTGATCCTTGCCAAAGAACTGGTGTGGTCCAGCTTGCTGTAAATCATTATGGATTGTTGAGTATAATCTGTGGTGTCAGCACTCCTGTTTTTTTCATTTTGAACTACCTCTCTTCTTTTTTTTAATTGTATGTTGTCTATTGCATTTGAGTAGTTCCCCGTTGCATGTTTCAATTATGCATGAACAAGGTGTAGTTGTATGTTTCAGAGTTGAGGGCTTCCACTTTCCATCTGAACTCTGTACAAGAACAAAACCTTCCATTATAGACATATTTCTGAAAGTACTCCTGCAGACCTGCCAGATGCACCTTCAAGTTGTGCCTGTTTTATTTTTTTAATGGGGTCTTGCATGTCTCAGACAAGACCAGGCAGCTGTTGTGTTTACCTTGGTTTTTATTTAATTCATTAGCATTGGAGTTATTGTGCCACATTTTCTATCCTTATTTTTCTTCTATAATACTGTATGTCTTAAGGTTTGTTCTTTTTTTCTTTTTTAAGTTGCCTTTTGATTCAGTGCTTATCTTAAACAAACAATTTGTGTGTGTGTGTGTGTGTGTGTGTATTAATGAGAATGCCTATCCAACTGAACAACCTAGATTTACAAAACAGTCTAGGGGTGGGAATTCCGGTTCTCCCAAGATCTGATATTGTCGGTATTTGGGTGTATTGGCTTAATCTGATAAATCCAATAAATCCAGTATTATTTACCTGTACCAGCATACCGGATTTTTAACATTGGCCACGGTACCGGATTTTTTACATTGCGGCCATTGAAGTCAATAGCCGCAATGTAAAAAATCCGGTACTACGGCCAATGTTAAAAACCCGGTATGCTGATACCGGTAAATCCGGTACCTGGGAGATCCGATACCTGTACATCCAGAATCCAGTTTTTTCAAATATTTTGGCTCAGATATTCGGTTATTTCAATCGAAATAGAATAATTGAAAGAACCAGAAAAACCAACCCAAAATAGGAAATCAATATCCAAATGGATAAAGGAAGAAGGAACTAATAGTGCATTGTGTCCACTTTGTTGGACCTAATTCAAAGTGAGTGAAATTACCAGATATAATATTCTACGTGGATATTTATTTTAGCTCTAGATGACTATGGGACAGCACTGAAGAGAGAGCTTTATCCTACTATTACATAGCTCCCTTGCACTATTTTACATTTTGAAGGGGGTAGTTTGGTTCACGAAGACACAGCTTCTCCTTTAAAAACTAAAGAAAAATAAAATCATGGGGTGTTTTCCCACGAGCAAACACATGGACTGCATGGAGGGGTGGGGGGGACTAAGGGGTAGCTCCCAGCATGGCTACTGTGGCCACAAAGGCAGCTGCCACATTTTCCCCCCACCCCAGATCAGCCCCAGAAACATGTCACATGGGCAGACATTCCCCCTTCCTCCCAACCTGCACTACCCACCACCCCATGCCCTGCCCAGTGCCCCATGCCCTGCCATGATGCACAGCTGTGGCAGCCATGGAAACAAGAAGCCATAGCAGCCATTAACCCCTTCCTGCCAATGAGCCTGGGAGGTAGTTCAGTCTCTGCCAGTCCCAGCCAACCATGGAGGCTCATACTGAGTGGGACACCTGCCAGCAACGCCCAGACACAGGAAGCCCAACACAGCACTCACAGAATGCAGACAGCAGGGAGAAAATTGCAACTTTGTTGAGTGCTGATAATGAGGAGGGAATGTGGGGAGGGGGCTATTGAGGACACCACAGCAAAGTCCAAGCAAGCCCTCCAGCTGGGACGCAAACGCATGTGATGAGTGGACGCTCTGGGCTTTGGGTCCATGACCATGCTCTATGTCAGTGGTGTTCAAACTGTGCTCTATTTCTAAGGGGTACACAAAAGAAGATGACTATGAAAATAAAGTTTGATTCCAGAAAAGAGATCATCTCCCCAGTGCTCCTGGTTGGTGCTTGTCACTTTAAAAGGCTCTCTCCATCCACCCCCATCCCCTAAGCTGAGAGGTGCTGTGGAAGAGGGGAAGCACACCCAGCAAGTCTTACCAACTGACTAGCGCCAGCCAGGAGCTCTGGGGAGCCTGGACCAGTGCTTGTTAGTTGCAAAGACTGCTTCCCCCGCACACCACCTATCAGCTGAAAGTGACATGCCCCAGTTATACACACAATAGTTTCCCAAAAGTATCTGTACCTCTATTTAAAATATCTTAGGGGTCCACAAATGGGTGTGTGTCAAAAACCACTTCACTGTGTTACTGGTGGACCTGTCTCCTGGTGTGGCTGGCCACGGCTTGTCCAGACAGTGAGGGGACATGTGACTGCCCATTCCCATGGAGCTGTTTGGCTTGCCCCATGTGGCACACTCCACATTTCCCGACATGACGCTATCAGTGGAGGAGAGTGGATGCTCTGTGGCTCACTGGAGTGCTCATCTGGTTCTCTCACCTTCAGACAGGCGGTTGGATGTTGGGTGAATGGGTGCACATGCAGGGTAACATCATAGCTTCATTTTACATGGGGGAGGGGAAGTGATAGTATCCTGTGGCAAGCAAAGTGAGACCTCAAAGTTAATATATTTGCAACTTACACAGTAGTTTTTTAGAGAGCTCTAGCAGAATTAGCAATGTAGTAGGTAGTTAAACATTTGGTTTATTGTGACAGAGTCCTACCCTGTGACCTTGTGTAGTCTGTGTGATAGCTTCTGTGTAGAAAAATGAGGTAAGGTTGCAGGTCGTGTTTCCTTAGCTTGTAGAATAGAGTTTATTCTTGGATGTTGAAAAGTAGGGATGTGTATAAGAAGCAGTCATTGGAGTAACATTCAAATGCATGACCTCCTATGACCTAGTTCAGGGACCATTCCCAAAGTTCATGACAAGTTTCGGGAAGGGTAATAGTAAACCACACACATACACATGGATTTCTAGCATCACAACTCATCCTGCATTGACTTTCAAAGTCTGCTTCCCCCTGCCCCCACTGCCTCAGCTGAGAGTCATCGTGGGAGGTGGGGAGCACACCCAGCAGGCCTTTCCAACTGACAAATGCTGGCCAGGAGCTCTGGGGAGCCTTGTCAGTTGAAAGGGCTGGTCCCCCACACACTACCTATACAGGTACAACGTTTCTATATTCCTATTGATTCTGCAATAGATAGTGAGTTCCCAAAGACTTATTAGGTGTAACTCCACCTGCGCATCTAGGTGAGTTTTTCCTGGTTTTGTGTCTTGTTACAAAAGTTTGCTATTTCAGCTTTATGGAGAAAATACTTGTTCAAAATGTAGTAGCAATATTGATTCTAAGTATGAGATAGACAAAGTAATTCTTGATTACTATTTATCACTTATTCAAAGTGTTTTACAATCCTTATCTAATTCATCATCAAAACAACCCTGTAAAGTAGGTCACTATTCCCACTTTACAGATGGGGGAACAGAAGCTGAGCAATAATGACTTGCCCAAGGCTACTCAGTAAATTCATGGCTAAGACTAGATTCAAACCCTAGTCATCCAGTACCTTATTAACTAGGCTACATTGGCTCTCTCAGAAGCTATGCCACAGAGATTCAGAGGATCCCTTTTATTGGACCACATTCTGTTGGTGAGTGTATGCAAGCTTTTGACCTTCAGTAGAGTTCAGGAAAGCTTAAAAGCTTGCACAGATCTATAGCAATTGATTCAGTTAAAGATATCCTCTTAAATACTTGGTTTCTTGACTCTGGGAGATGCTCATCAAAGATCCTCAGAGAAGTCATAATTTGAATGCAGCTGGATTTCTCACGCATGTTAAATTTCTGTGTATTTTAAAGACCTTTTCAACCCTCTTATCCATAACTCATGGCTCTGCCTTCTGACATTGCATAACCTCCATCCCTAATGAAAGTTGCCTATGTAAATTGATTTTATCCAACATTAGAAGAACAAACCCCAGTGAGCATTCAGTGTTCAGAAATATAATATTTCTGATCAGGTCATTATTAACTATCAGAAGGATGACTCAGTACAATTGCCCCTTTGCAAGCCGAGATGGCTGCAACAGGGCCCTTGCCATGCCCCTTTCAAAGAACAGGGCAGAACAAGGGGGTGGGCTGGAGCCACTGGTTATTTCCCCAGCCAGGGTTGCCAAGCAGCTCTGGTCGGTTTAGACGCGAAAAGGGGCAGCGGCTGATTGGAACCCCGCTTGGGAGAAGGCGGGGCTCCAGTCTTTCTGCACACTCCCGCCTCAGTTCCAGGCGGGGCCCCTTAGGAGTAGCACCCTCCCACCCACCCGAGAAACACTGTGGAGGATATCGGTCACCTAGTGGGACCAGGAAGGAATTTTTACGGTAGTCAATTGGCACAAAGGTTCCCATTTCTCGCCTTCATCAGAGTCTTGGGCTATCTGGTTTAATTGACTTGGACTCATTAGGCTAGTTATGGGAGGTGTTACTTGAACTCCATTCATTGCACTCTGCAGGGGTCCAGTGCCATGCATAGTTAGAATGAAGCATAGAAGATGAGACATCCCCACAAGAGATGGGGAGGTGACACCTGCTGCAAAAGCAGAGTATGGCAAGCAGTGGGGTCAGCATCTCTGCCAGGGATAACCCACGAGGATAGTAGGGACAAGTATGGTCCCCAACCTGTGGGTACCTTCATCCTTCTTCTGGTCTGAAAGGGCCAGATTAGCATAGAAGAGGGGGAGACATTTTAGGTAAATAGGGACTGGCTCCCCGAGGGTATATCAGGCCAATCCCTCAGTTTGAGTTAGTTCATGTTATATGAGGTACTGGACCCATTTCGCATAGGTGATTACCCCACCTATACTAATCGGAAGTTAAGTTAATCTGAATAAAGAGTGCGGCCATTTTTAACCCATTCAAGTGGTCCTGTCTCATTCGGGCAAAGCACCGTTTGAAAGAACTGGTTCACAGACATACAACAGTATAATCTTAAGGCTTTTAAAATAACTAATAATGTAGATAAAGAAAAGGTGTTATAAAGAAGAAAAATTATACTTAAAAACTAAAAGCAATGCTAATCTTAACTTATTTTCAATCATGCTAAATCTTTCATAACACATGTCTGGTACAGTGGTAGTGAAATGACTGATTTATTGGAGGGCTAAAAAAGGCATTTTCAATTTTTCACTCTTTCTTTATGGCAGGCCTCTGATAATTTTAATTCTTTCATTTGCATGATGCTCCCTTGCAGACTAAAATGCTACAAATTAAATGTTTTACAGCTGCCTTTATAAAATCTGACTCCGTGTAAATATGAAATTCCTTTTTTGAATAAAGCAAATTCAAAGGGGATGCACAGATTTCCTGCCTATATTATCCCAGCTCACCAAAATTCTAATAAATAAATATCTTTGTTTTTCTGTGTGTTAGTTTGGACCAATAATTTCAAATGTAGGCAGTTAAAGAAATTACCTGATTTTCAGGAGAGATGAGACCAATGTGCAGTTAAAAAAATTACAAATAAAATAAAGGGTATTTTCAGAAGCGATGCTACCATACTTAGACCCAATCCAGGGTAACGTCCACCACCCCACCCCGGGGTAGACCCAGAACATATATGATGGTGCGCCTTACCACACGCTGGCCCGAACCATGGTAGCAATTACTACTGGCTGTTGCCTGCAATTTTCTGAGATCACAACCAGTGGTAACTGCTACCACGGTTCAGGGCAAAGCGTGGTGAACTTCTGGTGACTGTCAAACAGACGGGATGTTGGTTGTGACCTCAGAGTGGGGTTAAGTGTGGCTAATCGTGGTAGTGTTATTTCTGAAAATACCCTCAGATAGTCATTTCCAGAAAGAAATATTCTTTTTTATATCCACTATTGTTGCAAAATTCTTAACTTCATTGTTCAGTAGTTTGTTGTTTGATACTTTTCTGACTTTCTTCTCCATTACCTCACACAGAAGGTCCAAACAATTTCAGTTTATAATATAATATAATATAATATAATATAATATAATATAATATAATATAATATATCCTCCTACTGGTCTGGAAGGGCCAGATTAGCATAGGAGAGGGGGAGACATTTTAAGTAAATCGGGACTGGCTACCCGAGGGTATATCAGGCCGGGTGGGCTGGTATATATAATATAATATAATATAATATAATATAATATAATATAATAAATTAATTAATTAATTAATTAATTAATTAATTAATTAATTAATAAATAAAAAACAAAACAAAATAGTACCCCATAAGTTCTGAATAAAAAAATGCTGAATAATTAACAGTCAAGTAAATGAATCAGCAAGGAACAAAATGAAGCTACAAATTCCATAAAAGAATAGTGTTGGATCCAGTCTCTGAACAGTCACACAAATAAATCTCAGTATGTTGAAATGAATGGGTTATCTGTTTTGTTTGAGGTTTGACTAATTTTCTCACCTCTTATTTTTAGCAGTGCTAAACATGCACTGCACCCAATGCAAATGGACTTGATAAGGACGACCAAAGTATTTTTATGCAAGGCCCTTTCAATTTCGAGGTTTATGTAACTTGCATCTAAACGATGCATCTTAATTGCCCATTTCTATGCCTTCTGTGTAATCTCCCTGTTTCGAAAACATCACCCAGTTCCCTCTACTTCATTGCATCAAGGGGTACAGCCAGACATGCAGCAGCGGTTCAGTTATCATGCGGGCCCACCGCCACACTGAGGAACAAGCACGGGGAGCTGGTCATAAGGTGGGCTGGCCCCTATTGGAGCTGCTGCCATGGCCAGGGGCTGGAGGTTCTGACTCCTGCTGAGATGCAGGATTGGGCCTGTTGTCAATAGGCAGCTGTTGGGGGGAGGAGGATGCACACTCCCCCACACACACACACCTGACAGCTGATGGAGAAGGAGAGCCTGGGAAGAGTATACACCATCTTACAAGCCCTCCCTACCACCAATCAGCTGCCAGTTGGGTGGATCAAGGGAGCCTGAGAAGAGTACCAGCTCTTCTCCTTCACAAGGTCCACCCAACAAACAGCTGATGGGGAGAGGAGGGGTCGAGAGGAGCGCCTTCAGCTGCTCCTCTGGGCCCCCCCTCTCCTGATCAGCTGTTTGTCAGGGTGGGGAGAGGGGCCTGCACATGATCCTCTCAATGCCTCCTCCTCCCGATCAGTTCAACTGGACTGAGATCCTGCTCCCAGTCATGACATGACAGCTCACGACCCCTAGTGGATGTGGTGCACCTTGTGTGGTAGGGCAAGCACACCCTGTCACATGAGCTGCCCCACCCTGGGATGCTCCTCAACACATCCTCAGAATTTTTCCAAGGATGCATCATGAAGCAGCCAGGTACTTGTCCTGCCCCAGGGGAGAGAAAACATCTGGCGTAGGGGTATGCACTTCATTTTTCTTATTTCAATAATGAAAATGACATTTTTGTTTTTCATTTTTGTTATTACAATAACAAAAACAATAACAAAATCAATACCAAATTTCATTTTTGATTATCATTGTCATTATTGGTATTGGTATCACATGAAAAAGAAAATTTTGTTTTCAATTCCGTTACCATTTTCAACAGCGCATGTGGGGGGGAACTCTGTGTGTGGGGAGTGTGTGTGTTAATGAGATGGAGTCTGCTGGCACATCTGCCACTGACACTTCTAACCCCGCCTCCCCTGCACAAACACAGAACCCCCCTCACACAAACGCTGATGAAAATGGAAATGAAACTGAAAACAAAATTTTCTGTTTCATACGATACTGATACCAATACCAATACGACACTGATAATAAAAAATGAAATTTCATTATTAAGGGAATTGAATAATGACATGGGTCCCTGGTGCAAACCTCTAATATGGCGAGCCTTTTGCACATGAGCCCCACTGCATCGCATGGCTCATTTTCCCAGGGAGGGGTAAAACTACCTAAATTGTGGTAGTTTTCAAAGCCTGTCTCATCTAGCTGAATCCAACATCAAGTTTCACATCCATGACTTGAAAGCTTTTAATTCCCCTCCCTGGTTATCCATTTTTGTTTTTTTAAGATACTATTGTCCCAATATGTCACATGTGGTTTTGAGCTGCTAAATGTGTTGTTGGAAAATACACCTTTTGGGTTTTAGTAAATGTTTTTACTAATAAATCACTGGTGTGTTACAAGCTCTCATACACTCACACAGAGGGAAGGAAGTTCATTTCCATACAGAGTGCTAGAAAAAGCTATTAACTGCAGGACCTGTCTCATGCAGGGGGATAGTTTACACAATCACACCTGTGGGGTACATGAGGTTCCACCTGGGCACTGACCCTGGCTTAAGTCTCAAACCTAGTCCACAGTTATTAGCGCACACACATTCACTCATTCAATGTGACAATTTTCTTTTAGATCCTGTGGTTAATTCAAGAGAACTGAGATAGACTGGAAATATATTGGCAAACCTCTTAGCTTTACTTAGTACAAAGTTACAAAAAGCAAAATATATTCTTATTACTTTATGTGTTAATACAATGTTATTCTCTCAACATTCATCCTTTCTTTCATACATTACCTACCCTCCTATCAGAGTGGCCAACTCGTGATAGAGGTGATGGGGTTGCTGGAACTGGTTCACTGGATGGTATGTGCTCCGAGCTGATGTTACAGGCGTCCGAGTTCCAAAAGACATCCGTCCCATATTTATAGGTCTCTGGTTCCATAGGCCATGCATATGTTGTTAGGCAGAGTCGGCCCTCCCATACTTTCCATGAGTCATTTTGACTAGGACGCATCTGTCCTATTATGGTTCCTCTTTTCTGACCAGTTGAACTTTGTCCCATTTCATAGATGTCTGTTTTCAGCCTTATGCCCAGAACTGTTATGTAAGCAATTAATGTCCAAAATCAAGCTATGCTTGCAAATATAGTATAAGTTCAAGCTGTACTGGCATCTTGTGTAAGTCTTAGTAATGCGGTTTGCAATCAAAATCTTGCAAGCTGTCAAATTAAAGTCTGTGCATAGTTCACTTAGGGCCTTTTGGCTTCAAGCAATATTTAGGACCTATGGCCTCAAGTCATGTCTTGCTGTTTCAAGCAATTCTTCGCAGTATCTTCAGCCTGGACAATTCTAAATTCTATTATCATTCATACACCTGTCATTCTACACCTGACATTCATCTGTCATGCACAGGAAATAAGGCACATACTCAAATAAAACAAGGACACACGTAAGTATGGATGAACTGGCTGCAACTGTTTATTAAACAACCAGCCAAACAATAACCGATTGGAGAACAGAAACCAACTAAAACCAATCAACCAATTAACGAGAATGGTGGATCCCAATTGCCACTTGAATTCCTTATGAATAGCCAATTAGAATTAGTTAGAATTACCATGACATGCCAATTATTAATCTCATTCTAATTAGGCCAAATTAATATTTCTGGGTGAGTCCTAAGGGGAGTGATTGTACATTACGACATACTATCGCCTCAGCCACAATGACCCTCACTCCCCGCGTTCAGTACCATAGCAGATAACCAGTCCAGATTGGAGTTACCAGTCCAATCCCTTCTGCCTATGGACCAAACTTGATCCATACCCAAAGAAGAACTAACGACAAGTGGCCACATCGGGACTGCATAGATCCTTCCATGTGACACCGGACGCCAATTCTTCTTCTCTGGGATATCAGCGGGGTGCCCATCCCTTGACTGCTTCCCAGGTCCAACCATCTGGAGGCATACCATCCTCCCCTTTCCAGATGTCTCCCAAAGCCACCAAGCCAATTCCACAACCGACTCAATTTCTTCATGGTACTGAACACTGCCACCAAGTTCAGTAACAAAGATTGCTTTAACACCCCCCAAACTCACCCAGAGCCAGCCACTTATACCACACACTTTTGGAGAATTTCCTGAACATTCCCCAAATATAATTCAAGGTCTTCCTGAGACAGGTGAACCCCATCCACCCAATATAGCTCTGGGATAGTCCAGGATATCTCCCTGTGAACCAACCAAATACCTCCTGTCTTTTTTATAACCTTTTTTACCTCATTGTTCACCCTTTTCCTGGATCTATCCACCGCTCTCATGCTAGTGGCTCCTGGCAACTTTATCCTCTGCAACAGTGCAGTAAATATTAACAGTGTCTGGGGGAGCATTTCCCTAATTCAGAGGCAATCTTGTCACACCATAATGGACAAGTCCAACCACGATCCCCTTGTAAATTCATTCTCCCCCAAATGGAACAAAATTACTCTAGGGGGAGACCTTCCCATCCAGCCAAGAAACATTGGCATCAATTGGGGCCAAAGCATGCCCCTCTTACCCTTTCACACCACCTCAGCTCAAGAGGCTAAACCTAACTGGGACCCGCAACTTGAACTCCTGGTCCTCCTTTCTGCCCAAATGACAAAACTATGCCCAACCAACCAAATTGTCAGGCTCCAGGGGCAGAGCCAGGGAAAGAGGAGGGGAAGTGGGTAGACAGGGAATGGGGTATAAGGAATCTGGGATGTTCCTTAATACACACGGGGAAACCTCTCCACTGCTCTCCAATACCAAGGAGATAGGGTGTTCAGCATGGATCCCAGCACTGCTGGTTTAAGAATGCCTATGGCTAATCATTGAGGTCAAGGGACAGGGAATCCAGAAGTGAGGGATCAAGGCACTAGAGGCAGGGTTCAAGGGATCAGGGGTAAGGAACAAGGGATATGGGGTATAAAACAAGGAAACAAGGAACCAAAGGCAGGGGAGCAAGGGGTCAGGGGTAAGGAACAAGGAACCAGGGGAAAGGGAATGAGAAATATGGGGTAAAGAACAAGGAAACAAGGAACCAAAGGCAGGGGAGCAAGGGGTCAGGGGTAAGGAACAAGGAACCAGGGGAAAGGGAGTGAGAAACCAAGACTATGGAGCGAGGGGGCAAGGGGTCAAAACTAGGGAGCAAGCAACCGAGACTAGGGGACAAGGGGACAAGACTAGGAAGCAAGAAACCAAAACTAGGGAGCGAGGGAAACCTGAAGCAAGGGGAGGAGCGAGGGAAACCTGAAGCAAGTGAGTACACTGGAAGCAAAGGGGACCCTGGGAGCAAGGAGGGGGCCAAGGTGAGGGAGCCCTGGGTTCAAGGAGGGGGCCAAGGTGAGGGAGCCCTGGGAGCAAGGAGGGGGGCCAAGGTGAGAGAGCCATGGGAGCAAGGAGGGGGACCAAGGCGAGGGAGCCCTGGGAGCAAGGAGGGGGGCCAAGGCGAGGGAGCCCTGGGAGCAGGGAGGGGGGCCAAGGCGAGGGAGCCCTGGGAGCAAGGAGGGGGGCCAAGGCGAGGGAGCCCTGGGAGCAAGGAGGGGGGCCAAGGCGAGGGGCCCTGGGAGCAAGAGACAAGAATAAAGAGAACTAGAATGCAGAGACAACTAGATGCAGAGACACCAGACTACACAGAACCTAGGAAGAAACAGGGAGACGAATACAGCAAACAATAGGGATTACTTGCAGTAGGACATTGAGGGAACAACAGGGAGACAGACTAACATGAAGACAAGGCAGGGTGTGAGGGGGAAACTGTACACAGAACTCACCACCACCAACCACTACTCCCAACAAAGACAAAGGGCAAACAAGGGGCATCTAGCGACAGAAAAAGGTGAGTGGGCCAAGCACAAGTCTAAGGGGAAGTGACTCGAAGCTCCACACCTGCTACCACCCTCAGCAGTCCTAAATACTCCACAGAGCCAATCAGACCATGGCAGGTGTGGCCACGCCCACCACCAGGTGTACACGGTGAGCAAGGCAAGAGAGCGAGAGGGAAGATGCCACAAACAGGGAGAGAACCGCCGCCAGCAGCATATTGCCAATAGTGCAGGCTGCAGAGAGCACCTCCCAGAAGTCCCAAGGCCATGGGTTCAAGGCCTGGCCATGACACAAATTACCTGCCTGTCCATGCAGTGCCGCAACCCTGCAACATAAAGAAAATAATCGGTTGCAACATTACTATGGAAATATTTACCCACAACCTACTTTCCTTGCAGGGGGCAAACATACGACTTAAAAGTCGCTGATCATCACCTACCCCCAACTTAATGTGTTCAGGTGAAAAACCTGTCGCCGCTGCAGTGGATGCTGCACCAATTCTGAAAGAATGGGAACTGAACCTTCCCGCCACCCCCAAGGTGGCCAAACAGTGCCTCATAACCACCACAAACTGAAATTGCATAAGTGGCAGGCCAGAATGGTGCACAAACAACAGCCCAAAAATCCTGGGTCTAATGCCTAAGAACTCTGATATACAAGAGACCCCTTGCGTGTGCAGCCCTTAGGCGTATGGCCGCAGGGCGAGTCCTTAGGTGTAGGCCAGGTGGGGCCAGGAGTTAGGTCTCTTGAAGTAGGCAAGCCCGATATTAACATGGATAAGAAAAGAGGGAGGCAAGACACTTCTCCCGCGTTGCAAGAAGACTTGCCGGTAAAACACAGGCGCAAGGAGTACGACCTCATTATGGGCACCACCCCTCCACCAATGCTGAACCAGTCTGTTGGGCTGACCACAAGGGTTGTGGCCTCCAGGGAGGTGAGGCAATCTCCTGCAGAAACAGTTAAATGCCTGCCTTCCAGGGTAGGCGAGCATGTATGCGGGAGTGGTAATGACCAGGACGAAGGGCATCTAGCGTGTCAGACTACTCTAATCGCTAGAACAGTTAAGTCTCTCTTTGCAAGTCTCTTGATTCTCTATGACTCAGTGGCTATGGTCAAGAGCCAGTTGCGAGAGATCCTTGCCAAACTAGACAATTTGCGGGACAATACCAATTATGACAAGGAGGCTGTTCAGTCCTCGGACATGGGAAGGTTAGGTGGGAAGAGGTCATTTTGGAAAGCGCATAATAGGCGATTCCAGGGGGTCCAGGAGAATGCTATCGATCTGTATATTGGTTCAGACTATGATGGGGTGATCCACAGCTGGAGATGCCAAGAGGATAGGTGTTTTCAGACATTACGGGGCCCGTTGGCCCTGTACCAAAAACACCCTATCCATTCCCCGCCGGGATGACCCTGTCACGCCATATCAGACGTGCTGGGGGGATCCAGGCTAGGGCTTTAGTGGAATATCACAGCGGCAGCTATTTCCGGCGGAAACAGTGTTTCCGCAATTAGTGGAACGGCATGGCAGAGGCTTTCATTCCACTAGTTTCATTCCGCAGTTCCACGGTTCCACTTATTTAATTCCACTACTTAGTGGAATCATGGAAACATGACATTTTTGCTACTTTTGCAATTCCGCCAGCACCACAAAATAGCGGAATAGCGGTTTTCCGCAATTTCCGCAATTTTTCCGCAATTTTTATGCAATTCCGCGATTTGCAGAATTCCGACGGAATTAGCGGAATGTCTGCAGAAAAGTCGCGGTGTGGCGCGGGCAATTCTGAAATGGCGAAACAGAATCGTGACGTGGTAACAGCTGCTGCTGCATCAGCCCTAATCCCGGTGGGGAATCTGGAAGGGGGCGGGGCCACATGGCACAACGTGCGACCGCATGGCCCCGCCCCCTCTACGCGCCCCGCTGCCTGCCCTCTGGGGAGACGGGCAGGCGGTGGGGCCAATGAGGCCCCCACGTCTGTCCAGATTCGCCGCGGCCCGGGATCCCACCGGTGATCCCGGGCCATGGCGCCCGACCAGACGTGATGCCGGGGTTCACCCGGGTGTGGAATTACATTCAACATGCAACGGCCTCCGGCCCCGCCGCTTCGGCGGCTCGCGTGGTGAATGTAATTCCACGCCGCGGTAACATCTGGGGGGGGAAACATTTGTTTCCCCCAACAGACATTCTGGAATCTCAGCCACCACCCGGAATTGAGCGTAGTTGACTGTGATCTCGTAACGTCTGAAAATACCCGATGTTATCAAAAATCTAAAATATCTCCTGAGCAGAGAAATGTCCAAGGTTGACATTGCTAGGATTAAATATCTACCCAGTGGGGGTTGGGTGGTTAGGTTGGAATTGGAATTTAAACATGAACAGTGGGTTAGGCGTATATTTAAAGCTAGGAAAAGATTCTTAGGTAGGGGTATCTCCATGGATAGAGTGCTGCAATATGAGTTAGCACTACAAGATAAGGTTGGGAACTTTGGGGTTGGACTTGGCCCTCCCCATCAATACCATGAGCAGGGTCAGCAACAAAGCGGGAAAGTAGTAAAAGATGCAAGGATAACAAGTAGGCAACTGCCTGAGAAGGCTGAAATAGGGATAAAGGATGTTATCGTGCAGGAAGACAAATCCCAGTATAGGGAAACAGATTGTGTGGATTTACTAAAGTGGGCCGTAGGACCCAAAATACCCCCGGAGAACAATGTGCAGACAATACAGCTAAAGGCACCTATATCCAATCTGGAGAGTATGGATTTCGAAGAGGGAGGGGGAGAGAGGGAGATAGAGGGTGGATGTGAGTTCAAGGTAGACCTAGAAGAGGAGGATAAAATAGTGAGATCAAGTATTGCAGCCAATCCAAATTGTCAAGTTGTTGCAGCCTGTGAACGAGTGAAGAGTAAAGAGGAGGCTATAGGTGCTGTGGGCCAAGGATGCTTAAATAGCGAGACAGGTCAGCAAAACCAGCCAATAATACAAGAGATAGGTCTCCTTTTGATGGATGACACAGGACCAGAGGGCCAGGGCCATATTGATGACCTGGTGTGAGGCCTGTTGGTCATGGATCAAGATAAACTTCTGGCAAGGATGGATCTTATAAGAGACAGAATCCAAGGGACTGCTTTAGACTATAAGGCACCTTGACTGGGACACAATGGAGTTGAGGATGTGATTCCAACAAACCCAGACTACTTAACTGAGGTTCGTTTCCTGGAGGCAGCAGAGCTGGGAGCCCCTCCTAGGGGTATGCCAGAGATAGGAAATTGGGATTTAGTAGCGACCCCCATGGAGCTGAGAAAGGTCAGCAACGTGATGGTTGCTGAGGTAGAGATACTCCCCATTGCCATAGATCGTAGCAGCCCATGACCAACTGGTAAGGATGGAATAGTGGGAAAGTCATCTTTGGGAAAGGGCAGAATAGAGGGGGAGGTAAAGAACGACAAACTTCAGGAGCCCCCATATGGTATGATCAAATTTGTGTCCTGGAACATTACAGGCCTTAAGCCTAAGATGTTCGACCTAGATTGGGGGGAGTTCCTTTCGGGCTTCGATATGATATGTATGCAGGAGACTTGGATCATGGAAGATATTCCCTGGCAGATGGAAGGATTTGGCTCAGTTTTTCATAACGGCCAAAAGAGGAGATCCAAGGGGTGCCTGTCGGGTGGGCTGGCAATTCTAATAGTCAACAAATATTGGGAGGGTCTTGTTCCACTACCATCGGGAAGATCAGAATTCCAGCGGGTATTACTTAAGTTGGGAAAGGGATAGGAGGATTGGATTTTGGTAATCAATGTCTATATCCCACTGCCACTCGCCCTACTACCATGGAGATATATGGGAGGTCTTGGAGGAAGTAGTTATCGAGGCACAAGATCAGTACCCGAGAGCAACCTTGCTGTTGGTGAGAGATCTAAATGTTCATCTGAGGGTAGGGCAAATCAAACAGGCTCCGGGGACCGACCTTGGAAAATCTGGGTTACCTCCCATACAAGGGAATGGCACTGAACAAAAGCTGGAGATGCTCATGCACAAGACTAACCTTGTGTTAGTGGGGGAGGAGTTACTAGGAGACCCTGAAAAGGGTAGCACCTTTATAGTACCCCAAGGAAAGAGTACGATAGATGCAATCCTTATAGACCGGGAAGCGATTGATAAAATCGTCGGCTTTCAGTTGATCCCCAGGCCAGAGAGCCACCATTTGGCCCTTGGTGTGAACATTCTGATTCAGAATAGGTGCCAAAGGGTGGAGGTAGTCCATCTTCGAGGAACTGCAGCTGGTAGGGTTAGGAAGATATCTCAAGTATTGCTTATTACTGAACTCCAGGCCCTCTGTTCGACAGGGAAGCTTAAGGAGTTGAGTTCACAAATGTTACTTTTAGAGGAAAATGTTAAAATTCTTCAGTGTTACGAGGAAATTATTGGTAGTATTCAGGGGACATTTGTAGACCTAGGATTAAAGCGATACAGGCAGGGGAATCACCCCTGGTATGACCAGGACTGCAGAGCATTAAAAACCCAGCTCATCGCCTCTAGGAGGAGATGGGTTAGGGTCCCTAGTATAACTTAGCATAGGAAGTTTTTGGAAGATAGGAGGGCATATGCTCTGCTGATAAAGAACAAACGGGCCAATTATTATAAGAACATTTGGGCCCGGTTGATGGTTGGTCAGAAGACAGGGGACTCCCATGAGATCTGGTATAATATGAACAAGCTATTGAAGCCTTGGAAAATCGTGAGTAGTCCCAAGATACCTATGGGCCTTTGGGAGATCTTCTTTGGCTAGTTGTATGATGAGCCTCAAGAGGTATTAGATCAACCTCCCTTAGGAGGAGACAGGATGCCAAATGAGGCACAGAGATCTTAGATAGTTTTCTCCGAGGACCAAATTGTCAACTTAATCTTATCCCTGAAAACAAAGAAAGCCCCCAGACCAGATTATGTCACAGCGGAGATGCTACAGGCAGCTCCGCAGTGGTAGGCATCGATTCTTGGTAGGTTGTTCAATAGTATTAGCACCTGCCTACAGATTCCCCCCTCGTGGCTCCAGAGCTGGATCGTTCCCATCTTCAAAAAGGGGGATGGAATGGATCCAGCATGTTACAGGTCTATAAGCCTGTTGTCTGTGATGGGTAAAGTTTTTGCTAGAGGGCTGTTAAAACATCTTGAAGATTGAGCTGAAGGAAACAAAATTATACCCCAGGAGCAGTTTGGCTTCGGAAAGGGCAGATCAACTATTGATTGTTGCTTTATACTGCAACACATTATTCACAAATATCGGAAGGTCAGGAAGGGAATGTTATTCCTAGCCTTCATAAACTTGACCAAAGCCTTCGATTCTGTTCCCCGGGCTTCTCTTTGGGGAAAACTCCTTGCGTTGGGGATAAATGCCAACCTTCTGGCCCTTATGACGCAGCAGTATAGCAACAATAAGGCAAGAGTCAAAGTGGGGGCAAGCAATCAACTGAGTAGGGACATTGCTATTCAGAGGGGGGTCAGACAGGGGTGTGTGCTGGCCCTGCTTCTGTTTAATATCTATCTGGCTGATCTTGTCAAGTGGCTGGAAGCGGAGGATACACACACACCCAGACTTTCCATGCTTAGTTTGAATATTCTGTAGTTTGCAGATGACCTAGTTTTGCTCTCCCAGACAGCCAAGGGGCTTAGGAGATCGATCCAGGCACTAGACCGCTATTGTGCTGAAAATAAATTGTCACCAAACCCACATAAATCTAAGATCATGATCCTTGGTTCCCGGAATACATCCGGAAAATGGGAAATTGCCAAGAAACCTCTTGAAGTGGTGCAATCGTATGTTTATCTTGGGGTGACCTTCTCCAGTAGGGGTACATAGTCTAGGCACATCCAAGGAAGGGTAAAAAGAGCAGCCCAAATAATGGGCGCAATAGTTAGAGCAGCGGGGATCTCTCAGGGTGTGCCAGTCTCGACTTCCTTAAAAGTATACAGAGCCAAGGCTGTCTCCGTGGCGATGTTTGGTTTTGAGGTTATTCCCCAATCAGTAATACAACCCCTAGAAAGAGTGAAGAACTCTTTTCTATGCAGGATCCTCCAGGTTGGGAAGGATGTTCCAGGTCCTGTGTTGAGAGTGGAAACAGGTATGGCTTCTATGGGAAAGAATGCCAAACTTGCCCTGATACGTTATTGGCTGAGATTAATTACCCTGCGCGAAAACTCTCTCCTGGGGTTATGTCTTCAGGAGGAGCTGTGCTACAAGGGCGACGGTGATTACCCATGGCTTAAATACCTGGGTTATCTCCTGCATAACTAGGGTTTTTTGTTTGCCTACTTTGCTGGGAAGCCTTTGAAGGGGATCAGGGAGGAAATTCGAGCTAGGTTGGAGGATATAGAGGGACAGGAGGACCTAGCAAGGGTTAAGGATTGGAAGGTTGCCCCCTGGCTGTAGACTATAAAAACTGCATGGGGGATAGAGCCCTATCAAGACTCCCTCCAGAATCAGAAACTTCAGAGAAGTTACACTCTACTCCGATTTCAAATGGTTAAGAGTGCGGTGGTTGAAGGGAGGCATAGGAAGGTTGCCTATGAGAGACGAGTCTGTACCTGTCCTCAAGGAGAGGTGGAGACTGTGGATCATTTTTTGCTGACCTGCCCCTATTATGATGTTCTTAGGGAGGTTTGGCTGCAACCGCTCATGTGCAACCTTCTGCGTACAGGGTCAGGCCAAGGATACAAGTGGCTGCTTTCCCTCCAGAGCAAAGAGGACGTGGTGGCTCTTGCATCCTATGTTTGGTTGGCCTCCCAGAGAAGAGAGATGATGAATGGTGAAAGGGAGCCTACAGGGATCAAGCTCTGCCAAAGCAAGCTCCGTAAAAGAGCAAGGCAATTGTGAATGAGGAGCGGCTGGGGCTAAAATCAACTGCAATGGAGAGAGACCCATAAATCATGTATGACTAGCCTGGGGCAGTTGGAAGGAGGTTGGGATACCACTTTGGATGTTACTACCAACCGATGGAGGGTTGGGCTGGGCATTTCCTGTGGCTGTTTATCTGCTCATGTGAATTTATCGTACTCCATTAAGGAATTATAGAAAACGGAAATGCCGATGCTTAAACAATTTGATATTATGGTTAACAAAGTCTAAATGCATCTGGATGTTCAAAAGGAATTGCCGGATTGATATGTTGTTGCGGATGTTGTTTACTTTGTTTCCCAGGTCCCCACTTTGTACTAAGTTTTAAGTTTTATGTTTTTGTGTATGTTTTATGTTTTTATGATATATGTGGCCATGGTGAGAGCCGGTGCCTAATAAATAAATAAATAAATAAATAAACACAAGAGACCGGACATATCAATGGCTCAACAGCTCTAAAAAGCACAACCTTGGCACCCCTCCTCATCTGATCAGTCTTAGACACCCTAATACTGAGCTGAACACTATCACCCCTGACCGACACATCTCCAAGCTGCAAAGCCCTACCAGACCGATCTGCACGAGAGCTCACCACCAACTCACTAACTCTTAATGCTCCAAAAAAGGCAATCACAAAAGCCACGTGGAACAACTTAACTTCACCTTCATCAACACAAATATTCTCACCATGTCTGCCAACAACTTGGGCGACACTGGTGCCCTACTATTGGCCCTATCCTTACCCCTGCTTTCTCCATGACTCTAGCATGGCCCTTAGGATCGGAGCTCCAGTCAACTCCGAAGCACCAACTATGTTTGACAGGAAGGATAGGGCCGACCACTTTGCCGCAATCGTTCCTGGTGCTAAACCTTTCTTTCTAAGTTCCAGCCCAAATTGGAGCACCTGTGGCAAGGGGATTGGAAAAATTACCGACCAACCCCATCCAGTGGCAAAAACACAAAACTCCCTCAGCACCCTCTCATAGAGCTGCCATGTGGCCGGGGAGACTGATTCTATAAGTTCTAAGATCCAAGGCTCCAGAGCTCCTGGGAAATGAATTCCTGCTTCTTCCTGGCCAGTGGAGCGAGCTCCCGAAAACGTTGGATCTGATATCGAGAAAGGGCATCAGCAATCTCGTTGCTCACCCCCCAGCACATGCTTAGCAAAGAAAACTATGTTGTGCCTCAAGCACCATAAAACAAAAACTAACCAAACGCATTACCCTCTCAGATTTTGAAGACAACTCATTCACCACATGAACAAGCGCTAGGTTGTCACACCAAAATAGCACTCTCTTATTTCTGAATCGATCAACCCACAAGTGAACAGCCACAACTAATGGAAACAATTCCAAAAATGTCAAGTCCTTAAAAATACCCAAAATACCCCAGTGGGCTGGCCACCACTAAGAACACCACATCCCTTGGAAATAAATTCCGAGCCCGGCCACACCCGCTGCATCGCAATGCACCTGTAACTCAGCCTCAAGGCGAAATACCTCCCTCCACATGCTGACCCCATTGTGACTCTGCAGAAATTCCATCCACACTCCCAAATCCTCCCTCATTTCCCTAGTGACTCTGATATGGTGGTGCAGCAAGGTAACCCAAGAAGTCCTAGCATAAAGATGAGACAAAAACACTCTACTGGGCACCACTATCCGGCAGGCAAAATTCAACTTTCCAAACAAGGATTGCAATACCTGCAATGTTACCTTATCAGCCCCCACACAGGCAGAAATCTCACGCCTCAATACTCCCAACTTATCCTCTGGTAAACGGGAACACTGGGACTCGGAGTCCAGTTCTATACCCAAATAGGTCAAAATGGAAGCTGGCCCTTCCGTCTTTTCTTCTGCCAAAGGAACCCCAACCAACTCGGTAACTTTCCTGAAGGCAGCTAACAAATACCTGCACTCTGATGATCCTGAGCTGCCAATAAACAAATAATCATCGAGATAAATAGAAATTTGCCTTGAACCTGTCCACTGCTTTAAGGTCCATTTCAACACCGAGCTGAATTTCTCAAAAGTGGCACATGAGATGGAACATCCCATAGGCATCACTTTATCATAGAAAAAACAGCCCCCAAACGCAAACTCGAACAGGTCGAAATCCCTGGGGTGCACTGGCAAGAGGCGGAATGCGGATTTCACGTCACTCTTTGCCATAAGGGCACCCCTACCACACTCCCTCACTAATTCCACCACTCTGTTAAAGGAGGCGTAGTGGACCATGCACATCTCAGGTGGAATGGAATCGTTTACCGAAGACCCCCTGGGGTGAGACAGGTGATGGATCAACTGATACTCCCCGGGGACCTTCTTTGGCACTATGCCTAATGGGGACACCCTCAAGTTCTCCATCAGCAAAGAGTCAAATGGGCCAGCAACTCGGCCTTCAGCTAATTCCTTCAATATCTTATTCTCAACCACGCACTCCATGCCCACCACCGATCTTAAATTTCTTGTCATCATGTGTTCCCTCCTGCCTTCAAAAGGAATCTCAAACCCACATTTAAAACCATTAACAATAGAACGTGCCTGGGCAGGGTCTGGGTAATCCGATAAAAAATGCTCAAACACTGGCATTGGGACACTTCCCTTCACCAGACTGGAAACTCCGCTTTCCTCTCTGACCTGCGCCCTGCCTATGCTGACAACTATTGAAGGGGTGGGCCCCTCCACATTGCAAGCATGTGTGCCTGAATCTACAAAAGGCACGAAAACATTTTCCCTCGTTAAAGTCACAGCATGCCAGCAACTGCTGTCCCTTCTTTGCCTGCTCTCCACGAAAATTGTCTGAGGGTTGCGCATCACTCTTGACAATAATGTGCCTGCTGTCCACACAAACTACCTACTTTCTCTGAACACATTCCAACCAGAGGTCATGGTCCTTTATGTCGCAGCAGACCCCCGGTGTAATTGCTGCATTCTGAGGAAACGCCTTGTCATAACGCAGCCATCCAAACCCTTCCTTTGTTAGGTATGCCCGCCTAACTATATCAAAATACTTCCACAGGGCCACCACCCTTTCTGGAAATGCCTGCATCACCAGCAGAGGTCCAGCACCTCCTTCCAGCAGCTGGGCAATCCTTGTGATTTGGTGTTCCATCCGGTCAACCTTCTCCACAAGTGCCTTGATTGCAGGCCCTCCCAACCCATGCCTATCTGAATCGCGAGGCTGCAAAGAAAGATCCTGTGAAAATTGGCCAGCTCTTCCAAATGCCTGACCGCCTCCCCTTCCAGGATCAGGCGGTCATCATATTGTCCCACCCTGTCATCCTTGCCTACATAGCCTTGTTGGAGCCATGCAGGAGGGGGTTGCTGCCCCCCTGGGGCACTCAACACCCCCCCACGCCACCCACAGGGATGAACTCTAGCTCCCTCCCAGGGGGGGCTGCCCCCATAGCCAAGCCAGGCCTGACTGAGTGCAAGTGACTGGCCTATGCAGCCTCTTTGCTAGGCCCTGCCACTGCCAGCGGTGCCACAAGTCCAACCATTGTCCCCTCCCTGGCATTCACTCCCAAAGTTGCTGGGGGAGGGGCCTAAGAAGCATCCCCCTTCTGCCGCCCCTTCTTTCCCTGTGGCCTGCCTGCCACCTGACCCTTCCTTGCTCTGCCCAGAATGACTAAAACACTAAGGAGGGGGGATTCCTCAACCCTGTCACCCCACCCAGGACAATGCTGAGTTGCAGGGAGAGGAGGATATCCTAACGACAGCCCCAAACTCCCCCGGTCCTAACAGCCTGCACTGCACTTCCCTGTCGCCGAGCAGATACACTGAAGGGGGGGGGTCCTATCCCCTGACGCTCCCTCGTCTGCTCACAGCTAGGCTGATCCTGGCCTCCCAAAAATACTAACTCTCCCCTTACGGCACAGTTCTCCCGGCTAGGCCCTGTCAAGCCAAGCACAGAGAACACGTCCGCTTCTGGCACTGTGAGTTGCTGAATGCCGAGCCACTCTGCACCTCCGACCATGTGGCCCGCCTGGGCCAATCACAAAGGTGCATTCTCGTGCCGATTTCTCCATACCCTTGCAGGCTGCAACCCGATGAATTCAGTTGCAGCCTGCAAGGACCCTCCTGCCCGGCCAGTTCCCAAGGCGGCACCCCGCCTGAAACTCAGTGCCTAATTCCCCTGAAGGGGTGGGCACAAACGTTCCCCTGGAGCACACAGGGTGCTTAGCGCGGGCCTTTCCCTACTTCTTTGATTTTGCCAGTGATGCTAAGCAGGAATACCTAAGCTTCTGCTTCTCCTACATGCACCACTATGCTTACCCCAGAAAGGTGATTCCATGCTGCCATTTCACATGGAATGGTCTCCTTAAGTTAAATGATGGAAACTCCTATCATTTTCTCTTTCAAATCCAGGCCCACTTTTTCCAGGTCCACTTCTACTGTGATGTCTACAAAATATCTCAGCCAGTTAATGATGGCAGTCAAGATGAGTGGATCTGAATTACTTATTTGTGTAAAAAGATAACATTTAAAATGATTCAGAACCATGATGCTAGATAGCCCTATACAATCTCATGATCTTAATAATAATAACTCATTCTCACTACTTATTAGACAAGGGGTTGCCATATCTTCCTGGGCAGAAATATACTATGTCCAGGGGTCATCTCTGGGCAGTCTACCACCCATCCGTGTTTGCTGGTGAATGCATGGGAGCTCTGTCCCACTCCATTCCAGTATAGCCACACTTCTTTTCTGAGTGCCACAACATCACAGAAAATACGTTATGTGACAAAAGCCTTAGTAGCGCACTGGCTTCTGTCTAATGCTTCTCTGAGTTTTCTGCCACTATTGAGAAGCAATCTTCTTATCCAACAACCATTAGTGACTTTTATCCACATAAGATCTTGAAACATTCACCCCCTTGCTACTACATTTCAAAACGGAGTAGACCAGAGTCTCTCTCCTATCCAATGTTACAGGGCATTTTTAGATAGAAGAACTTTCTCCTGTATTTTAAAAATCCAGATTGGGGAAATCCCCGTGGGGAGGATTGAGACGTTCTTTCCTGGACCAGAGGTTGCCCAGGTGCCATGGGAAACAGCGGCGTCAGGCGACTTGCAGATGTTTTGAGACATGGACTTGTAATACCTCAGCTATCCGGTCTTACCAAGTCCATGTCTCAAAACATTTGGGAGTCAGCTGGTGCTGCTGTTTTCAAAGGTGCCCAGGTGACTTCTGGTCTGGAGAGGAGTGTCTAAATTCCTCCTGCAGGGGTTTCCCCAACCCCTTTAAAATACAGGAGAAATATCTCTTGTCAAAAAAAGACTACAGTTTCTAAGGTAGTGTAGACATGGGGCTTTATTCAGACACACACCCAGGTAGTCCTCCTTGTTAAAATAGAAATATACATTTTGTTTATTATTCAAAGCAGATGAACTAAAGGAAACACATATACCCCAGTCCTCTAGAGTTAATAAAAGCAAAGTAAGGTCTTCAGTGTAATACAGCAATTAGAGTTTCTTGGGGCTATGGATGCCCCGTCCTGTCCTGTTTTGTGGGATCGGTTTCAGATGGTGTCGCCTGCCTCCCTTCGGGAGGGTAGGGTGCCTGAATGGCTGAAGGAGGCTGTGGTTAGTCCCCTGCTCAAGAAACCATCTCTTGATGCTGATGCTTCAGCCAGATATAGGTCAGTCTCTAACCTTCCCTTTTTAGGGACAGTTATTGAACAGGCTATGGCATGGCAGCTCCAAGAACATCTGGACCTCACCGGTTTCCTTGACCCCTCTCAATCCAGGTTTCAGTCTGGGTATGGTACGGAGACGGCATTGGTGGCCTTGGGTGATGATCTCCATCTGGCGTTGGACCAGGGTTGTCAGACCTTACTGGTCCCGCTAGACCTTTTGGCTGCGTTTGACACAGTCGATCATGAGGTGTTGGTGACTCGCCTGTGGGACCGTGCTGGGATTGGCAGGACGGTCTTGGACTGGCTTAATTCTTTCCTGGCCGGGAGTACTCACCGGGTGGTCTTGGGGGAGTGTACGTCTTCCCCCCTGGGACCTCATGTGTGGAGTCCCGCAGGCTGCCATTCTGTTCCCCCTCTTGTTTAACATCTATATGCAGCTGTTAGAGGAGATCATGAGAGGGTTTCAGGGCATGCAGTGTCATAAGTATGCTGATGATGCTCAGCGCTACCTCTCTTTTCCATCAACGCAGGCCATGCAGTCTCTTTATTTTTCCAGTGCCTGTCGGCTGTGGGGGCTTGGATGAGGTTAAGCCATCTGCAGCTGAATCCTGACAAGACGGAGGTGATGTTTCTGGGTGAGGGCTTGGG
>QEPC01011882.1:471508-486241 GCA_003113815.1 Sphenodon punctatus
ACCCTGGCAGCAGAGTTTTGGACAGAGATGAGGGGAGAAAGGTGAGACCGGGGAAGGCCAGTGAGAAGGAGGTTACAGTAATCAAGGCGAGAGATGACCAGAGCATGAACAAGAGTTTTGGCAGATGAGACAGAGAGAAAAGGGCAAATCTTAGCAATGTTATGGAGGGAGAAGCTGCCTCAATAATTCTGCCTCAATAATTTTTCTACCTGGTTGGAGCCCTCAACTTTTAAAAGTAAGAGCGTCATCATTTTCAGTGGCTTCGCTAGAAGCACACAATTAACATATTAACGATATCAATAATATTTCTAATTATACAGTGCACTATTGTCAGATATTGCAACAGGCTCCCAAGAATCTGGACTCTATATGTCTGGACACTTCTGAATCCAAGACCCAAGCTACTTCAGACACCCCTCCCCCCCCATCTCCCTGCACACATATTCTGGCTGCCGGGGGGGGGAGGGATACGCAGCCAGAATGTGTGTGGGGATTGTCCGGTCTGAAAAGCCCCGCCCCCCGACACACACGGCTTTGCCGGCAGACAAAAACAGGGATGAAGAGCAGGAAATAGAGCTCTGCATTCCTGCACATGTCTGCCGGTATATTCTGGCTGCGAGGGGTGGGGATGCATAGCCAGAATATGCACGGTGATCAGCCGGTCTGAAAGTCCACCCCCCCTCGCATGCGCACAGGGAAGCAGAGCAGGAAATCAAGCTCTGCATCCCTGCACATGTCTGCCAGCAAAGTCACGCATGTGGGGGTGGGTTTCAGACCGGCAGATTCCCGCGCATATTCTGGCTATGCATTCCCCCCGCCCCCCCCACAGCCAGAATATGCATGCGGAGATGTCTGAAAGTGGCCCCAGTCTGTTTTCATTAGTGGGACATAGTGGGGAAAGATTTCTAAAATGTCTGGTCTTGTGAAGTCCATAGAACCTCTGGGGCTACTGGAGGTGGTCAGGAAAGGTGCACAATCTTTGTCAGCCTCAACCATGGTTTCCTTCTAGTCAGGGTTGAAGTTGCTGATGCTGTGAATGACTCGAGCAAGAGGCCCCAAATTCTGGGCATTTTGCATATCCCAGTAGACATCCAGAATTGTGGATATCAGCAATATTTACATTACTATAGCATCCAGAGGCTCTAAACCAGATCTGGGCTTTATTTATGTTAGGCACTGTACATAAACCTGGTGAGAGATGCCCAAGTTGCCACAAAGATTGCAGTCTAGTTCAAAACATGGTGACAAACGTATGACATGGGAATTAGTTATTTCAAGGAGGGATCATCAATTAATTTGCACAACTTTGGTTTCTTTCCTTTACATATTCCCACCTCTTCTCCTCCGCCCCCCTTTGCCTATCTTTTACTCCATCCTCTCCCAACCTGTCTTCTCCCTCTCTCCTTCCTCAGGAACTTGAAGGTTGGAGCTTATTGCATTTGTATGTAAACTTTTCAAAGAAGATAAACAGAATAATTAGGACTTTGGGGGTGTGCATGGCATTTTCGTTATTACAATAATGATAACGAAAATTGTCGTTTTCATTTTCATTACTGCAATAACGAAAGTGACAACTGAGAATAATGGAAACGAGAACTGAGAATATGAAAAATGGCAACCGAGAATAACGATGATAATGGTAATGATGACGATAACGATATCAAAATTGATGATAATGATATCAAAAATGATGGCATAATGATAACAATATAAAAATGATGATGATAACGATAATGATAACAAGAAACAAAAACAACAATGTCACTATCATTGTCGTTATTATTAGTGTTGTGGCAGTTGGGTTTTGGAGGGAAAATGTAGAGAAGGGAGGAGGGAGCAGGCATCTTGGAGTCTTAACAGGTTTGAACTCTTGAACTGTGCCAGTGTTGGGAGGGGCGAGCATCTCAGCAGTATCTGATGGATGTACGCCTGGCCAATGAGCAGCACAAGCAGGCCCCAGCAGTCTCATGGGACTCTGATTGCTCAGTGCCTGCTGCCTACCACAACCAATCAGGGAGGCTCTGGGGTATGGCAACCCTTTATAATGGGAGAGCAAGGTTTCTTCTCTCCGTTGTGTGAGAGCTCTGCTTGTCAGGTTGCGTTTACAGAACTGTGGTGCTTGCACATAAAAAAACCTCCCTAGCCCTCATTTTATTATTTAATTTATTTATTTATTTATTAGGTATTCCCACTAATACCTTTCTTTCCTCATACCGTACATTTTACCTTCTCCCTTTCCTTGCCTTTCTCCGCCCTGTACATTATATAGAGATAGGTAGTACAGATTAGATATAGATATATATTATTATTATTATTTATTTCTATAATTTATACCCCACACCCTCCTGTCACCAGCTCAGGGCGGCTTCCAACAATTTGCAAATACATAAAAACACTATATTTTTTTAATTTCTATATATTTATTATAGACATATAGCTTAGATTAGAATAGTTATATAGAAAATTGATTAGATAATAGATAGTTTTCCTTTCCCCTACCTCTGTCTCCCTTAGATTTAGAGAAATATTATTTATTTATTTTATTTATTTATTTATTTAAAATTATATCCCGCCACCTTCTGCCACAGGCAGCTTGGAGCAGCTAACCACCTCAATAAAACAATAATAATAGAACATATTAAAACATCATTCCTCCATAAACACAATAATAATAATAATAATAATAATAATAATAATAATAATAATACAAAAGAACAAACCCACTCACCTTCACCGCTCTCCCACCACCTACCACCCCATTACCCATCTCCCTCATTAAACGCCTTACGGAACAGCCAGGTCTTACAGGTCCTACGAAAGGCTGGGATTTCAGGGGCCAAATGGGCCCCCACTGGGAGGTAATTCCAGAGGTGCGTTGTGACCACCAAGAAGACCCCATTCTGTGTGGCCCACTGGGAGCCCCGGGGGACCTCCAACACAGCACCCCTGGCCGATAGTAGGGGCCGGTCTAGGACCTGGGAAGTGAGGCAATCTCACATGTAGGCAGGGCCCAGGCCACGTAAGGCTTTATATGCACAGGAATCAATAATGAAACTGATACCAAAAATAAAATCTTTTTTTGAAAAGGTACTGATATCAATAACGATACAATACAATAACAAAAACAATACCAATATCGATGCCAATAATGAAATTATTAAAAACTATAACAAAAATGATAACAAAAACAATAACGATAATGACAACAAAAACATTGTTGTTAATAACGATAATGAAAATAACATTTTTGAATAACAAAAGCAAAAACAACCCCCCCCTAAAAATTAGGGCAAAAATGGTCAGTACCTGCTGTTGGAGACTGGATGAGGGTGAGCCTATTGAAAGTGAATCCTGACAAGACTGAGGTGATGACAGCTGGCTGGTCTTCTAGCCTGGAGGAGATGATGGAGTCTGGTCCCTCTGGTCAATCAGGTTTGCAGCCTTGTAGTGCTCTTGGACCTCTTGCTGCAACTGGATTGTCAGGTTGTGGCAATGGCCAGGAGCACTTTTCACCAACTCCACCTAGTGAGGAGGCTCTGATTGTTTCTTTCTGTTTTAGATCTGGCCACTGTCATCCACGCTTTGATCACCTCTAGGCTGGATTACTGCAATGCGCTTTATGTGGGACTGCCCTTCATGACCCTTTAGGGATGGGCGAACAGATCGTGGTTCGGGTTTGGCCGTTCGGTTCGGCTGCGTTCGTTTTGTCTGTTCGGTTCGGCTGCGTTCGGTTTGTCCACTCGATTCAGCAGTTCGGTTAGTTTGCCGGGTTCGGGTTCACCTGTTCTGTTCGGCTGTTCTGTTCGTCCGTTCACTGCTCTGTTCGGCCGTTCTGTTCGGCCGCATTCAGGAAATGTTATGGGTGGTGTTTTTGTTTTTTATATGGTTTTTTGGTTTTTTATTGGGTTTTATATGGTTTTCTTTTTTGTTGTTGTTTTTTTGTTTTCGTATGGTTTTTTTTTTATTTTTTTAATCTAATATTATATATATCTATCTACAGTAAATCTAACTGCTATTAACTATTCTAAATGCTATGAACTAAATGGATTATCTAATAAGTACACAGGTCTATTCCTACAAACACTAAAAATAAATCACTAACGCTATCTCTATCACTAAGCTAGCTCCTACAACTACTATCCCTAACCTATCTATCTATTTCTCTATCTCTCTATCTCTCTATATATGGGAGGGGGGGGAATCACAAACACAAGGTTTCAGATTAAGGTTTAAGTTTCATTTCAGTACAAAACAGAAATGAAACTTAAAGCAATCTAATAATCCTACTCAGCGCCTGCTGTTCAGGAACAGTGACTAGCTCAGAAGGTGTTGGGAAGGGGGGAGGCAGATAGTTTCATTTCTTGCAAGCCTCTCCACCCCTGGTGCCTGGAAGTCTGCTGCTCAGTGACTAGTACTACCCCTCCCTGTCACCTTACAGTGAACCTTTTTTTGCCACCCGAACTCACCCGAACGCGATCGTAACTGATCGAACTGTTCGGCCATTTTGCCATTCGGTGTGTTCGGTATGTTCGTGTTCAAATTCGGGTTCGCATTCAGTCGTGTTCGGGCCGAACTCCAAACCACGTTCGCCCATCCCTATGACCCTTTGGAAGCAACAACTGGTGCAGAATATGGCAGTTCTTCTCCATATGGGCGTGAAGCACTGGGAGCACATTGCACTGGTACTTTATAGTCTGCACTGGCTCCCTATAGCTTTCCGGGCACAAATCAAGGTGCTGGTTTTGATCTTTAAAGCCCTAAGTGATCTAGGCACCACATATCTGAGAGACTGGCTACCTTTCCATGCCCCCTGTGATTGATCGGGAGTGCCTCCCTGTGGGTATTGTCTGTTAGTCTTGTTTGTATGATGAGGGATTGCATGGGGGCATTCTTGGTTGCTGCCCTAGTGCTGTGGAATAGGGCTGTAGCGGAATATCGCAGCGGTAGCTATTTCTGGCAGAAACAGTGTTTCAGCAATTAGTGGAACGGCATGGCAGAGGCTTTCATTCCGTGGTTTCATTCCGCGGTTCCGCTTATTTAATTCCGCAACTTAGTGGAATCGTGGAAACATGACATTTTCACGATTTCCACAATTCCGCCAGCGCCAAAAAATAGCGGAATAGCGGTTTTCTGCGATTTCCGCAATTTTACCATGATTTTTCCGCAATTTCGCGATTTTCAGAATTCCGGCGGAATTAGCGGAATATCCGCAGAAAAGTCGTGGTGTGGTGCGGGCAGTTCAGAAATGGCGGAATGGAATCGTGGTGCGGTAAAAGCTGCTGCCGCATCAGCCCTACTGTGGAACTCCCTTCTGCCAGAAGTTCATTTGAGCCCGAGCCTGAGCGTCGTCTAGAGGTGTTGTAAGACCTTTCTGTTTGTTAAGGCATTTGGTAGGCAGGGATAGGGTTTGGAGTAAAGTTGTGAGGGGTGGGTGGGTGTGGGAAATGGGGAGATGGTATTGGCTATCCCTTCTTGAACGAATCCTGCACAAGCTCCTAGTTTTCACCTATAAAGTTCTTCACAACCTTGTTCCACCTATTCTTCACAACCTTACTCCTCCTACCTCTCTGAGCTAATTTCCCTCCATACTCAAGTCCATGAACTGTTCTCCTCTGTTCCCTCTCTCACCCTCCCATGCCTCTCTTGCTCCCCAAACTACCTTTGTCCCTTCTCCCTAGCTGTCCCCCACTCCTGGAACTCTGTCCCTGGCCACATCTGCCTCGCCTCCTCCCTTCATACATTCAAATTCGTCCTCAAGACCCACCTCTTCCACTCCAACCTCCCTGACTTCTCGCTCCCCTCACCTAACTCCTGCTGATACCCTCCATCCAGTACAATCTTTTACCTGACTTCTGTGTACTCATATCCTCACCACATGGACCAGCCAGCTATCATTCTCGATGTAACCAAGCCAAGCGTGTGCACCTGGGACCTCGCATCTTCGTAACTGTTATACTCCTTGTCTCTCCTTCTGTTCCCCTTCCTTCGTCTCCCCCCTTCCCCCCCGGTCTCTCAGATTGTACGTCCTAGGGCAGGAACCATGTCTATTCCATTACTTTGTAAGATGCCAGGTACATTGCTTGCACTATATACATGGTTGCTAATAAAATAATAATAATAAATAATAATAAATGAATAATATTGGGTGGGTTTGGGGGCAGGTTGTGGGCAGATTGGAGGGTTTGGGGGTTCTTTATTATTATTTTTATGGATTGTTCCTAATATGTTTTTATCTATGTTCTAAGCTTCCCTGAGACTTTTTGGGGGAAGGGTGGGATAAAAAATTAAATAACTAAATAAATACCTTGTATCTCTCTTTCCATTGCCTTTGATCTTAACAAGATTTTCCAGAAACAAAGCTCAGGTGATACATTCCCCTTTTGCTGGAGCCCTTTCTGCTTGCTGCAGTGAACATCATTGCCCCAAGCCCTGAGCATTTGTGTGCAAGTCTGACACAATTCTCCGGAATATTAGAGTAAAAATTTGGAGTACTTTAAACCTGGAGGAGCAGTAAGGCAGGCTGAACTTTCCGCTACCCTGCAGCCTGTTTAATTAACTGAATCAATCACTTCCTGTAAAGGATAAAAGAATTATGTGATAGCTTTCAGAGGGCGAAAGCTTCTTTTTGAGGCCATGGCTAACTTTTTTCTGTCACCCCTACTGCCTTTTAAAATTACTCTGTGCAGTTCCCTGCAGAGGGTTTGTAGGGGGTGGGCAGGAGGGTATATCATTTTTTAAATTTAGAACCTCACACCCTTGAGAGTGAAAATGAGTTTGACATGTTCCACCAGTGCAAGACTGTATTTGCCAAACCACCTTTTTTAATGCTGAACTACATGTATTAGCCAATTTTTTCAAAGGCAATGAAAGCATGTGTTGTTATTCCTCGCTGCCTTTCTGTATCTAACCACTGTATATAAATATATTAACCCCTGTAAGGAGAAGATGATCCCTGGAATGGGCTCTTAGCACTGGGGTTAAGTCCCATGGTAATCTGCAGAATTCGTGCTAGCTACAGAAGAAACAGCTGTCCACTGCTATTTGGTATACCTTCGGATCCATGGTATCCAACCTGCTCCAGAAAGGACGGATAATATCACTTCATTGTTCAGAGAACTAACTGTTTTACTAATTTACTGCATAATACTGCAATGCACCTTTTTACATATAGTGCCATTTATCATTTCCCCATAATTCCTTTCCTGTTTACTCCCTCCCCTGCTCTGGACATGGTTTCAGACTGGTAACGATAACATTCAGTTACACGGTAATCTGTTAACAGTAATACGGTAAACTGGTTAACTTCCCCCTCTAAGGTAGCTGAGAGCACCTTCTTGCAGGTTCCATCTTTGCAACATGTCCACACAGTAAGGGCAAGAAGCGAAGTTTTCTGGGTAGCTCTTCTACAGCTTTGGAACTCTCTTCCATTAAAGGTTGGTCAAAAGCCCTCCCTTGAGCATTTTCAATAAGCAATGTAAGACTTCTTTATTTGGCCAGGAATTTAACAGGTAGGGTTAGGGCTTGGGATGTACTTTAATGGTATTTCACTACAAGTAGGATTACCACCCCTCCGGGTTTCACTTTGAGCCTCCAGGTTTGAGGCTAGGGGCATGCACCGGGGACCCATGTCATTTTTTGTTTTTGTTTTTCGTTATTAAAAACTGTCATTTTTTATCATTATTAATGAAATGTTATTAATCATCAGTGTCATTATCGGTATCCATTTCAAGCGATAATGAAAATTTTGTTTCAGTATCATTTCCATTGTGGGCTGCCACCAGTGCCAGAAGTGCAAGAAGACACCTGTCCCCGACTTCTCAGAAGTTGAACTCCTTCCTCCCTTTCTCATTATAATTTATTATTATTATTTATTATTAAATCTTATATCCCACTTCCCCTGCCCACAGGCAGCTCAAAGCAGCGAACAACATAAATTATAAACAATATAAATATTACAATATAAAGCATATAATAAAACATTAATTAAATCCATTACATAAAAGGAGGAACAAATATCCAACCCCAGCCCCAAACACCACCCCGTCACCCCTGCCAAACATCTGGCAGAACAGCCAGGTCTTACAAGTTCTCTGAAAGGAGGGGCGATTGAGGGCCAGCCGAACCCCCACAAGAAGGGAGTTCCACAGCCGTGGTGTGGCCATTGAGAATGCCCCCCCCGGTATGCCCCGCCCCGGAAAACCAGGGGGATGTCGAGCAGGGCATCCCCGGATGACCTCAGGGGCTGTTCCAGGACATGGGGAGTGAGGTAGTTGCACAGATAGGTAGGGCCTTGGACGTTTAGGGCATTATAGGCCAAAACTAACATCTTTAATCGGGCCGGGAAAACTACTGGCAGCCTGTGTAGAGGACAGAGCACTGGTGTAATATGCTCCTGGCAGACCAGTTTCACCAGGACACGGACCACCACATTCTGCACCAGCTTCAGTTTCTGAGCTGTCACCATGGGTAGCCCCACGTAGAGCATGTTACAGTCGTCCAATCTAGAGGTGATGAAAGCATGGATGACGGTGGCCAGGTTGAAGTCTGAAACATACGGCTGAAGCCGTCGCACCAGATGGGCGGAAAGCACACCTCACTACAGCCTCCACCTAGACATCCAGGTGGAGTTGCACATGTAGGAGCACCCCCAGACTCCGTACCTGGAAGAGAAAATGGAAGACAGACCCCATCAAGAATAGGGGCCACTATCTCCATCGCCTTATCCACCAATATCACCTCCATCTTGTCAGGATTCAATCTCAGTCAGTTAACCCTCATCCAGTCCCCCATGGCTGTCAGACAGCGAGTAAGCACCAAGACTGCTGGGTCTGGATCAGTTGAAAAAGATAGGTAAAGCTGGATGTCATCAGAATATTGATGACACTGCATGCCAAACCCCCTAATCACCTCGCCAAGTGGCTGCATGTACACATTGGACAGGAGGGGACAAAACAGAACCCTGTGGGACTCCACATGACAGGTATTGCTATGATGAAAAATAATCCCCAAGCACCACTCGCTGGGTTCTTCCGGTAAGGAAAGAGTGGAACCATTCAAGAACAGTCCCATCCACCCCTACACAGTCCCGCAGGCGTGTCACCAACAATTCATGATCAACGGTATCAAATGCAGCTGAAAGATCTAATCAAATCAATAATGCAGTAGTAAGTGCCCAATGACAATATGAAAAATTACTAATATGTATGTTTAACCTAAACCTACACCTAATATCCTATACTATATGCAATATATTCCTAAGTATCTATATCAATAAACTTCTATCTGCTATATGTTCTAAGTATCTATCTATCCTATTCCTGTCCTATAATGCTAATATATATAATAAAAAGCCTGAATCTCTCTATCTCTATCTCTATCTATCTCTCTATCTATCTATCATGTGGACAGGGGAAGAGGAAAGGAAAAAAATATAGGGTATATCTGTCTTATCTATCTAAATATATGTACAGAGAGAGTCAGACAGGGGAAGGGAAAGGTAAAAGAAAGGGTATGAGGAAATATAAGGTATAACACTGAGGACTGGGGAAGATTTTAGTGCAAGCACCAGAGTTCTGTAAACACAACCTGACACAGCAAGAGCTAACACAGAACAAGAGTCGAACAGTCTAGCCCTGGAACATAAAGTGTTCTCCCCAAAGCCCTCATGATTGGTTCAGGGAGGCAAAAGGCATTCAGCAATCACAGGGTGCCATTCAACTGCCTGGGACCTGCTTGCGCTGCTCATTGGCCAGTGATTACATTCATCAGGTTCTTCCCCTCTGATCAGAAGCCCAATTCAAGAGTTCAACACTGTTTCTGGCTCCAAGATGTCTACTATCTTCTCCCCTCTCCATATTTCCCTAAAAAAAAAAAAAAAAAAGAACACCTGCCAGGCAATAATGAATTCAATAACGACTGTTGTTATCATTATTGATTTTGTTGTTATTTATCTTCATTATTGCTATTGCAATAACAATAGCAAAATCAAGAATGTCATTATCATTATCAATATAACAAAAATGAAGTGCACACCACTATTTGAGGCACTGCTTCCAGACAAAGTTACCATTTCCTCAGGTTATCTGAGGATGCCTCCTTCCCTATGCGACATCACACTCCTTCTGGTCAGCCAGGAGAACCCTCTTTCACGTAACGTCTGTCAAGTTCATACAGTGAGAGCACACAGAGTCATTCTTGGTTGCTACTGCAATATTGTGGAACTCCTAGAGGTTCATCAAAGCTTCAGCATTTTCTGGATGCATTATAAGACTGTTCTTTGGCCAGTCATTTGTCTGGTGGGATTGGGAGTTTGGATTTCTGTGAGATTTTAAAGTATGTTTGTACATACTCTTATATGGGTTTTATTTTGTAACCCACTTTGAGCCTTAGAGGAAGGGTGGGATATAAGTTTGAATAAATAAGATGTCAGAAACGGCAGGGTGGAGATGCTCTCTCACCACCTCTTGATGACACCCCACTTCTTCAGGAGCATTGTAATTTCAAAATGGTCCAAAGGACTATGTTGGAAAGGGGTGGGAAAGTTTATTTGCTCTAGGGATGGGCGAACGCGGTTCGGAAGTTCTGAGTTCTGCCTGAACTCGGCCTGTTTGGACAACTGAACCTGAACCCCAAACCAAACATGAACAGACCGAACCAAACTCAATTCCGAATGTCGAAATGACCAAACGGTTTGGTCAGTTCTGATTGCGTTCGGGTGAGTTCGGGTGGCTAAAACGTGGTGTCAGTATCAGGTCACTGGAACTTGGAGTAGCAACCAGTCTGCCCAATCACCATCCCTTTTCACCTCAGACCACTGGCTTCGCAGTCTGTGATTGGCCACGAGCTAGGCTGCACGGAGCCAATGGGGCTTGTGGTGAGGCGGGCGCAGTAAGAAATAAAACTGTCTGCCTCCCCCCTTTCCCAACTCCTTCTGAGCTAGTCACTGTTCCTGAACAGGAGGCATTTCCGAAGGCTCCCTCTCCCAGCATTTCCCAGGTCCCGCCATCCTCCTCCCATTTCACCCATTCAACCCATCTAACCCCATATTCTCATTCATTTATTTGGCTTAGCTTAGATAGATTAGTGGTTATTTTACCCCTCCCTGTGTTCCCTGTGTTCAATCTTCCTCCCTCCCTCCCCCCTCCATTGAATCCTTTCCGTCTCCCATATATTCCATCCCTGATTCCCTTTCATTCCCCTGTTTTTTCACTTAGAGTAGGAAGGATTATTAGATTGATTTAGATTTCATTTCAGTTTTTGTATATATATATATACACATTGCCTCCCCTATGGACATATGTATACAGGCCTAAAACTAAATCATTATATATATATATATAACTAAAACTAAATCATTATATATATAGTTTTAGGCCTGTATACATATGCCCATAGGGGAGGCAATGGGGCATGTGCCAGAGGTGGGAGGGGCCGTGCCAGGGGAGTGGCAGTAGGCAGCAGCAGTAGCCCGAGGCAGAGCACATCACCACCACCCACAACTCAGCAGACCTGCTTTAGGACAAAAGGCTTCAGTGGCTCTGCATCACCCCCTGGCAGTGCCCTCCTCCACTGCCACGCAGGGCACTGGAAGGCCTGCAGGACTTGAGGCTGTGTCTGTCTCTGCTGTTGGTGGTGCTGGAGCAGGTGCTGCTTCCGATGTTCCTCCAGGGCCACCAATGTCCCCCACTGTCAAGGCGATTCCCAGCAGTCCAGAGCTGGTGGGTCCCACACCGACTGCTAGATGCAGGGCCTGATCCCTGGGCAAAGGCAGTAGGAAGAGGAGTCGCAGCAGCAGCAGCAGCAGCAGCACTAGCAACTACAGAGGGGGGCACAGGGAGAGTGCCAGTAGCATGGCGGGAACAGGCAGTCTAGTCTCAGGGTCCCAGGACTCCCCTTCATGGGACATCACTGTGATCGCGGACAGTGAGGAAGAGGCAGACACTAGTGCTGCAGAGGAGATGTCTGTACCTGAGGCGATGTCTGACCTCCTCCCAGAGCTGCATTACCAGTGCCACGAACTTCTCCCCCTCCTAGAAGTGCTGGCAGCAGTGCATCCGCTGGGGTGGGCAAGAAGGCAGGCGGGGGAGGGGAATCCTCAGTCTGGGATCATTTTAAGCCGGTGCGGGCAGATGATCCCAGATAGGTGCAGTGCACGCTGTGCAATAAGGTGGTGAAGCGTGAGCAGATGCTCACCAACCTTGGCACAACTGCAATGGCATGCCACAGTGCTCTGTTGCTCAGCAGGAAGGCAGGGGAAGTGAATGCCAGCGGGTTCCCGACTTTAGCAGTCAGTCACCCAGCTCCTTCAACGGGCCAGCGTCCTGCACAACTGCTGCTACCTCTAGCAGCAGGAGCAGTATGGGGACAGAACAGCAGCAGGAGCCCCCCAGCAGCGCCATCAGTCCACCATGGAGGAGATGGGGAGGGGGGATCTGACCAGGCTATCATCAGGGCGCCATGGCACTGGCTTCCAAGGGAAAACCAAGCGCCTGTTGGCAGAAATGATTACCCTGGATGGGCAGCCCTTTTCAATTGTGGAGGACAAGGGCTTCCAGCTGCTGATTGGGTTCCTGGCCCCCATCTTTAAGATACCTTCCCGTTCCATTTGCAGGCTATGGCTTAGACAGGAAGAATTGTAGCCTTTATTTTCTGGACCTGAATGTTAAGTTTATTGAAAGCAATTATATAGGTTTGTCAGTCCACTTCATTCTGTTGTATGCATCTAAGTTTGCCCAAGTTGCCTGAGATCATTATTTTTGGAACAAGGGATAGAGCATCAGTAACAGCAACAGCAAGCAAGTACAGATAGATGAGCCAGGCAGCAACAGACCTGTGGAGCAGTTAGTCACCTCATTCAGGGGAAGAGTTCAGGTCCAGTTTTCATCATGGATATGAGATAAGGGTACAGAATTTTGCGGGCTAATGTATTAGACTTTTGAAAACACACTGATTCATTATTGAGTTCACTGAAGAAGGGGCAGGTTCCCCAAAACGCGTCTGAATGCATTTGTGAACGCTGAACGCAACCGTGAACGCATTTGTGAATGTATTTGTGAATGTATTTGGACTCATTGAACGTATGAACGTAACAGTATTGCAATTCAGCATTCATTATTTACAATACTATTGTTTGGTGTTGTTCATTTATCATTTACAACATATTGCTTGTTGTTGTTCACCATTTATGTCTACACATGTCACTTCTTGTCTGTAGATTATGTTTTCAAGAGGTATCTTGTACCTAAGAATATTCCAAGTGCATGAATTTATATTTTTATGCCATGTTATCTATGCGCACATACATTTATTTATGTATATCAATGTGAATATATATACATTTTGTACATGTTTTTTATTGTCCATGCCATTTAAGTGAATATGTTGTATGCACCATTTCTGTATTGACCAGCCGGTATATTGGTTGGCTAGAGTTAGTAAATTTGTGGCTTGATTCATAGCCGAAGTGCCAGCTTTTCTCTTGTTTTCAGCAGTTTGACTATCCTCTTTCGGACAGGGGATTAGCTCAGGTGCCCCACCTTGTTCTTTGCCTTCCCGCTCCACCCTGAGTCAGACCGTGGTGCCACAGCTCTACAGGGCTTTGAAGGAGCAGATGAGGGAGATGCTGACAGGGGCTTGGGGGGGAGGGGGCACGGTCCACTTCACCACCACTGTGATCCACCAGAAACACCCAGCACGCCTACCTGGCAGTGACTGCACACTGGTGGCAGGATCCAGAGGCAGCGCTTGGCAGTGGCAGGAAGGGACCTGAAGCAGGGTATAGGTGGGCCCTGCTTCAGGACCAAGTCTTGGATAGCTCTAACACCTTGAGGAACCTCGAGGCAGCCCTGGACACCATGGTGAGGGAGTGGGTCACACCAGGCATGGCCTTCACCAAGGGGTGTGTGGTCACGGACAACATGGCTAATATACTAAAGGAAGTCCGTGACGGGGGCTTCACAAGCATCCCTTGCGCCGCACACACCCTCCATCTCATGGTGAAGGACGCTCTGGGTTTGGGGGAGAAGGGGATTAGGCCAGGCACCCTTAGCTCCCTGATCAAGCAGGGGAGGAAGTTGGCGGGCTTCTTCAACCACAGCGTGAAGGGCAGCAAGCTCCTCTGGGAGAAGCAGGCCGAGCAAGGGTCCCCGGTGCATATGCTGGTCCAGGATGTCTCCACCAGGTGGAATTCCACCTTCCTGATGCTCGAGCGGCTTCTTGAACAGAAAGCCGTCCTGCATCAGGTGGAACTGGAGACAGACATTGAGGCACCTCCAGGTTACAACAGGGAAAAATGGGAGATTATAGCTCACACGGTCTTCGTCCTGAGACCATTCGTCCTGAGACCATTCCTGTCCATCAGAGACCTTGAGCAGCTCCACCACCACCCTCAGCCAGGTGACCCCGCTGATCAATAGTCTCTGCAGAAGCTTGGATGAGATTTGAGGGGGGGATTTTGGCCCTCAGGACAGGAGGATGTCAGATGAAGTGATTGACCGTGCGCGGAAGCTGACGGCGAGGTTGAGTGCGCACTTTGACGAGCTCCTATGCTGGGATGAATATGTCCTGGCAACCATGCTGGACCCCAGGATCAAGGGCAGCATGGCACGCGAGACAGAAGACTATGGCATCCAGAAGTTTGCGCTGGTGCAGAAAATCTGGCAGGCAGAGTGGGCCATGAAGCAGGATGCCCCTGGGGATGGTGGGAGTGGGAGCAGTGACCCCTTCCAGCAATCT
>QEPC01011882.1:493748-512431 GCA_003113815.1 Sphenodon punctatus
GCCTCGCCTCGCCTCTCAGTCTGTTTTTATTTAAACAAAAATCCAGGCTCGGCAGGGTGGGTGGGTGGTGTCCCCCCTTCCACCCGCGCAGCCTGGGAGGGGGAGGGGGAACTTGGAAGGATTCAGACATTTATTTCATTGAGTTCAATGGGGACACAGCGCCCCATTGAACTCAATGAAATAAAACCGGTACCAGTATACCGGATTTAATCCGGGAATCCGGTTTTTGTAGAACCGGTAACCGGTAAATCCGGTAACCAGTAATGGGCCCGGGGTCCCACCACTACTTTCCACCCCTTTCTCAGTCACTGTAACTTTCATTCGGCTGCAAGGCCTGATACTGCCTACAGTGAGGGCTCTCACCATGGGCAGGATCAAAGTATGACAGCTCACGGAGCCATCACGTTTGAAAATACCCACACAAATGAAGGTGAATGAATGCTGATGGAAACGTTATTTGCCGCAATTTGTCATTTCAGGTCTACCCCCTCAAACTCAAGTAAGATTTTTCTATCCTGGGGTTTGGCTCCATTGTTTCTCCCATTAATAAACATTGTATGTGATTTGTTATGGTACTTAAGAGGCAAGACCAGAGGGAGATATGGATGCAGGCTGAAAGAGAGAACAGGCTTCAAAATTACCCACATCCTACTATCCATAGGTGGTGCAGAGGAAGGGCCTGTTGTCAGCACTTTACCATAGAGACTATCCAAATACAGCATGGCCCTGCAACCTTGTTTTTTTGCTTAGGTTGTGGGAGAGGGAACGGAATTCCGCTAATCCCCATGCGTTTTGTCTGAGGGAAACTAGACAACTGGGGTTTTACATGAGCTAACTAATTTCCACCTCAAAAGATGTAGCTGAATAAGACTTTGTAAAACCTGCTCAGACACAAAGGATCAGCAGGCTGTGTCTTGGAAGGTATTTGGAATGCTATGAGTTCAGAATTACTCACAGAAAATTGAAACCCTGGCAAATTGCTAAAATTACTGATGTCAGGAGCAAAAGCAGCCTCGCTGGCTCTATCGAAGTAGCACTAAGCAGTTCATAATTGGCACAAATTGCCAATTCTTCTATTCCCTTGGGTGCTGGAGACGTCTGAAAACTACCAGAGTGTCAATGAGTTGAACAATGAGAGAAGTACACCCAAATGTATTTCTAAATGCCATTTTCAGCTTAGATATATATTTAACATAAGGAGCTGGAAAGTTCCCAAAGAAGCTTTTTCATGATGGCAAATATCTTTTATGTGTGGAACAAGTTTTACAGGAAAACAAACTCTCCCTGATGCAAATTCCCATCGGAATGATATTTCAGAGTATTAATTGGATTTTTTGGTCACCCAGAAATCTGGGTTATGAGAACCAATTTATTTTCACATGAGAATCTTGTGAGAATTGAGAATCATTAGTGAGATTTTGAGATGATCTTGCTAATGATGTGGTATCTCAATGAGAATCTTGTCTAAAATGAGAAAAGGAACTGCGCATGTGTAAACAACCGCCTTGACTGTTCTGTACATTTGCAGCCCTTTTCTAAAATGGCACTGATAGCATTGCTGTCATTTTTGAAAAGGAAAGCCATTTTGTGCCCGTGTATTATTATTTTTTTTGTTTTGTTTTGTTTTTGCAAGATGCTGGATTCTCACTAGAATACCAGATCTCGTGGGAATACACCAAATATTTTTAAACAAATATTTGCACGTATTTACTGAGTGTCCAAGGACCAGTATCGAGTGTTCAGTACAGTCTGAGGACACTCGGAAAATACTCGGGAATTCTGAGGGCAGGAGTCAAGGAGGGGGCCAGAGGGAACCAGCAGGTGTGCAGGGAATGAGCCAGGGAAGAGGGGGTGGGGCTACCAGCACCATCTTGGGAAGATCGAAGCAGGCTCAGAACGGGCCATTTGGCCTTTCTGAACATACCCAGCTTTTTTTGTTTTCTTTTTTAAAACTCACCCAGTCTAGAGGAAGCCAACCATCGTTAGATGTGGGTGCACTTGCCACCTACCGACCTGTCTCTAACTTATTGAGTAGGCGGTGGCGATCAAGCTCCAGGCACATCTGTGTAGCATTGGTTTTCTGGACCCTTTTCAATCTGGGTTCCGTCCCGGCTATGACACGGAGACAGCATTGGTGGCCTTGGTTGATGACCTCCACCGGGAGATGGATGCAGGATGTTCTATATTTCTTATCCTGCTCGATCTCTCAGTAGCTTTTGATACCGTGGACCATGGGATGCTGTTGAGATGGCTGTAAGACCTGGGCGGTCTGGACAGGACTGTTCTTGAATGGTTCCGCTCATTCCTCTCGGGGAGAAGCCAACGGGTGGTGTTGGGAGATTAAACATCTTGCCCCTGCGCCTTGATCTGTGGCATTCCACAGGGTTCCAATCTCTCTTCTTTATTATTTAATGTATATATGCAGCCCTTGGGGGAGGTCGTGAGAGGGTTCGGGGTGCGATGTCACCAATATGCTGATGATACTCAGCTGTACCTCTATTTTTCAGCTGACCTAGACCCTGCTGTCTTGTTGCTATCCCAGTGTTTGGAGGCCGTGGCAGAGTGAACATGGCAAAGCAGACTGAAGCTCAACCCCGATAAGATGGAGGTGATGGTGGTGGGGAGGGCAAGGGAGGTGTCCCCTCCCCCCCCCCGATTGGGGGTGTTCACCCTCCTATAACTCAGCAGGTTCAGAGTCTGGGGGTGGTGTTGGATTCAGATCTCCACCTGGTTCGACAGGTGGAGGTGGTGGTGAAGGCCACCTTCCGCCAGTTGTATCTGGTGCGGAGGCTGCGTCCATACATCTCTGGGCCAGATCTGGCCTCCCTCATCCATGCCTTCGTTACCTCGAGGCTGGACTACTGCAATGCGCTCTACGTGTGGCTGCCCTTGTTCCTGGTTTGGAGGCTGCAGCTAGTACAGAATATGGCAGCTCGGCTCCTGATGGGGACGGGTCGTTGGGAGCATATAACACCTGTGCTCTGGACTCTGCACTGGTTGCCAATAGCGTGATGAGCCAGTTCAAGGGATTGGGGGAAAGCACTGGCCTCCATCACCCTTCTCTGAACTCAGCCAAGGTTTTTCCGAGTTACAAAGTTTTGGGGGTCGTTCCTCAAAACTTGAGTCTGGTACCTTGGCCTTTAGTGTGTTTTTTTTGAGGAAAACCTAGGACCCAGTTTCAGCACTAGAGTGTGGTATTGGAAGCTGCCAGGGAGCATGGGCTAGAGGTGCCCAATCTCCCTCCTCTCTTGGTAGTCCCCCCCCCCCATTATCTCCCTTCCCTCGTGTCCCTCCTGAGGATCACCCAAGGGAAGAAGATGATTTTGAATTATGAGGCCATCAAGCCTTTCCAAGTTCAAAAAGTTAACTGTTAAAAACCTTGACACATTTTTAAAGTTTTTTTTTAAAAAACAAACACTTTTTTCTTAAATATAAAACGTTAAAAAGTTTAAAATCTTAAAAACTTAACATAATTCAGTAATCACAAATTACCATAAGAAGTATCCAGGTTCCCCTGGTTTACCTATCCAAGTTATTTTACCCTTTCCTTTCACATGCCAATTTCACCCCTGGACTATAACCTTGCCATGGTGGGGTGGCTTCAAAGTCTTTTAGTTAAACAAGGCCTGACAAATGACTCCAAACTTAAGGTACTAGACCTGGGGGCCAGACTTTCTCTCTCTATTTCTCTTATATATATATTTTGCAACCTTAGGGCACGTACTGCAATTGAAGCCCAATCCAGTGGATGAACCTGAGGAACTTAGAACCATTTTTGATGTGTTAGATTTTGACGGCAGGGTGATGCAAGGACTGGTAGAAGCCAGAGACCAGCTGATGCAGCAGTGGCTTGACCTAGAAAGGAGGCAGCGCCAGGCCCAAAAATATGTCCATTACATCAGGTGTCAAGGGAGGCAATAGATGCCTTCTGCCACTCCCTTATACAGTGGCAGTGGATGCTGGACGGAGCACTAAATGCTGCTAGGGAGCATGGAGTAGATGTCCCCAACCTCTCTCCTCCCATGCCATGCTCCCGAGTTGCTCCTTTCCCTGACATTCTACCTGAGTCTGAGGCTCACCCAAAAGAAGGCGAGAGTGAGTGACTCGCACCATTTTCAAACAAGACACTCTCCACCCACTACCCAGCCACCCCACACCCGCCATACATGTTGCAGGGCTGCAGTGTTGCCCTATGGGTGTTCTGTAACATGTATAGTTGGTGGGAGGTGGGAGGAGAGTGTCTTGTCTGCAAACACTCAGGTTGGCAAGAGGTTCGTGCTGTCCTCTGTGAGATCATGAATGCCCTTGCCCTGTAATAAAGCCATATTTAAAATAAAAAGTTGAATAAAAGTTAAATGAAAATAAGTTAAATAAATAAGAAGTGAAATTAAAATGATTAAAATAAGAGTTAAAAGTTAATTGTTAACTAGTTGTTTTTCTTTTAAATATGTTAGTTAGTATCTTGGATATCCAAGATTTTCACCCCCTTTAGTTTCCTTCAAATTTTTCTACCCTCTAGACTGTAAGCTCACCTTGGTGGGGTAGCTTAAAGCATTCTTATTATGTACTGGAAATGGGCACTGCCAACCAATGACAGTCTATAGAGGTTCACTCACTGCAAATCCTTTACAAACAATCCATTTACCAAAAAAAATCATTTACAAACAACAAAAACAACTTTTATTTGACAGCACAGAATATCAAAACTTTTTGAAAGATTTTTAAATTTGTAAACGCATAAAACTTGCTGTAGCACTAGAACTTCATTTTTTAAATGGTACACAGAATGATCAAAAAGGTGTATGGAGGAATGATCTGCAAAGTGCGTGAAATGACAAGGAACAAGGGAAGAGATTGATGAGGAATGACAAGGGATCAGTTCAGACCAGAAATCATTGTTGGGTCTGTCCTGGAAGCTCACACACGTAACAGCACCCACAAAGTCTTGACACCTGACATTTATCGCAGCACCTTCCAGTCGGTGGCCCCCCTTGGTATCCAACCTGCTCCGAAAAGGGCCGGATATAACTTCATTGTTCAGAGGATTAACTGTTTTACTAATTTACTGCGTAAAGCCACAACACACCATTTACCATATATTGCCATTTACCATTTACCCATAATTCCTTTCCTGTTTGCTCCCTCCCTTTCTCTGGACCTGGCTTCAGACTAGTAACAATAACGTTCAGTTATGTTGTTGCAAGGAGGAATTACAAGTGATGTGAAAACAATTTCAAATATTGGCTTCTCTTTGCTGAAAAATATACCCAGCCTGGAGAAAGCAGAAGCCACCAGTAGTTGCACATCACAACCCAGAAACTCATTGAGTCTCACTAAAAATGAACCAAGTGTAGACATGGGTTCTATATCCCTAAACATAAAGTGACATCACACTGTCTGTTACATTTTTTTTCTGTAGTGACGCTTACCAGTGTTTTTTTATGCTGTCAGGTAGAAAAAAAAGTTGAGACGGAGTGTGTCTTTAGACATAACAAAGATTGGGTGTCAAAACCCCTAAGCATGTGTTTGGCTGTTATGTGTAACCACCATAACAATCCCAACACCAGTTTGGCCACCCTTTGAACACGCGATGTGAACACCATTGCATCACAAGGACAATTTGCATGTTTTGGCTGAACACGTGACCAACTTTGTGTGGCGTGTAATATTACACATAACATTGTGTGGCGTGTTATCAGGTACAACATGGGGAACAAGGCGGCAGCACTTGTATTCAGAGATTGGGTGGCGAGCAAAACACTGATTTTCCCCAAGGTGGGCTGTGTGTCTAAGCAGCACCATATAGTGAATCGAGGGCCAAACCGGTGTTCATATCAAGGTCAAAACATACATTCAGACACCCATTAAGGTTATGTCTAAAGACACCAAAGAATTCCAGTTTTGACACTGCACACAGAACAGATGTGATTGTCCATGCCCAAGGATTCACAACAGAAGATAATGGAGTGATGTCTCTCTCATGTTGGAAAATTTTATCACAAAAGAAAGTCCATGTCCACTTGTCTCTATTACATGTCTACTATGCCAGTACTGGAGTATCATTTTTAAAGTGACAAGGGATGATTGAGAGGTGAATGACAGAAAAATCAAGGAATGCCAAGGGAGGAATTGTAAGTGGTGTCAAAACAGTTTCTAAACTTGTCTAGGCTTTGCTGGAAAATATACCCAGGCTGGCGAAAGCAGAAGCCACCAGTAGTTGCACACCACAACTCAGAAATTCAAAGATCATCAGGAGATAAAAAAATAATAATAATAAGGAAAGCAATACCAGTTTGGAAAAAAAAATTACAGCTAAATCAGAAAAAAAATAAAAGCTAGTGGGCACAAAGAAAAAAGAAGTTCAAGGATGAAAGTGTGAGCATAATCCATTTCCAAAGGCCATGCATTGCCATGTAGGAGTTCAATCTCAATTGTAAAGTTCCAATGCCATGAATAAATAAATACACTTACCTGCTTTGAAGTCAACACAGAAGAAAGCGGGACAAGGTGCTGACTCAGTGACTTTTATTTTCCCCTTCCAACCAATCAGAAATGTCCCCTCAAGATTAATTGCAGACCTCCTCCAATCTCCAGTTGGCATCTGATTAGTAGCCCCTCCAATCAGAATTCCCCTGCCTTGATCAAGGGCAATACGGTTGGAATAGCATAAGGTTGGAATTTAGAATGTAAATTTTAAGTGTTGCTGGTATGTCCAATAGTACATTGGTATGCCCACATGACTCAGGACGATACACATTACACATAGTTCCAGTAACCAAATTGAGAAAAAAAACTTGACAGAAAGTTTTGAGAACTCAGGGAGGGGTTCTTGATTCTTGTTAAAAACGAGCTGAGAACCATGATTATTGATAAGAATTTAAAGAAAATTAAGATTGAGTTTCATCCCTAGTTATGATCCAGAAAATGCCAAGATGAAAATCTTTCCCCTGCATGCCTTTTGGGTAAGTATACACAGGCCATACGAAGGGGCAACTATTAGGGGTGTGCACCAGGCCCCCATATCATTTTCATTTTTCATTTTTGTTTCCGTTATTCAAAAATATTGTTTCATTATCATTATTTAATGACAATGTCATTTTTGTTTTCATTGTCGTTATTGTTTTTATCATTTTTGGTATCGCTTTTGATATCGTTTTTGTTATTGGTATGGATATTGGTATTGGTATCATTTTTGTTATCAGTATCAATAGTCGTTATCATTATTGATATCATTATTGATATTGGTACCATTTCAAACAAAGATTTTATTTTTGATATCGTTTTTGGTATCAATAATCGTTATCATTATTGATATTGGTACCATTTCAAACAAAGATTTTATTTTTGGTATCAGTATCATTATTGATTCCTGTGCATAACTAATATTTATCTAAATCTAAGGGAAACAGGGGAAGGGGAAAGGAAAACTATTATCTAATCAAGTATCTAGAGAACTATTCTAATCTAATCTATATGTCTATAATATATATTTATATCGAATCTATACTACCTATCTGTATATAATGTACAGGGGGGAGAAGGGCAGGGAAAGGGAGAAGGTCAAATGTAGAGTATGAGGAAGGAAAGGTATTGGTGGGAATACCTAAAAAATAAATAGTAAGTAAGTAATAAGTTTTATTGTCAGCCCTCAGGCTATACCAAAATTTAAATATACAGAGAAAGCAAAGAAAATCAAGTTTCACAATTTAACAAATAAAATAAATATAACAAGCAAATACATATCCTAGATTGTAAACATTTGATCATCCCTGGTTTGTCTTGAGATAGATATTCAAATTCACTTAACCTTCAGATGCACCCAACTTTAACTCATCTCAAGGTAAAATTACCACAAGGTTTATCACTAATTTAAGAAAGAATCACACAATTCTGTTTCCACTGGATTATGTGTGCACACAAGGCTGCCACTGCTCTTGAAGTTGAAGTATCCCTATAATCTAATAACCTTTGCAGTTTATTATTTTTAATAATAAATAAATAAATAAATAAAAAATTAATACAGTGAGGGCTATGAGGGATTTTTTATGTGCAAGCCTCACAGTTCTGTAAGCACAACCTGACAAGCAGAGCTCTCACACAACAGAGAGAAAAAACCTGGCCCTCCCATTATAAAGGACTGCAGTGCCCTACCCCAGAGTCCCTCTGATTGGTTGTGCGAGGCAGCAGGCATTGAGCAATCACAGAGTCCCATGAGACTGCTGGGGCCTGCTTGTGCTGCTCATTGGTCAGGGATACATCCATCAGATACTGCTGAGCTGCTCGCCCCTCCCAACACAGGCATAGTTCAAGAGTTCAACCCTGTTAAGACTCCAAGATGTCTTCTCCCTCCTCCCCTCTCTACATTTTCCCTCCAAAACTCAACTGTCACAGCACAAAAAATGACGACAATGATAGTGACATTGTCGTTTTTGTTTCTTGTTATTGTTGTTGATATCATTTTTGGTATCGTTATCTATTGGTATTGATATCGGTATCGATATAGGTATCGTTACTGTTATCAGTATTCTTGGCTGTCGTTTTTGGTATTCTCGGTTGTTGACTTTTCGTTATTGCAATAATGAAAACCATAATTTTCATTATCGTTATTGTAATAACAAAAATGACATGCAGAACCCTAGCAACTATGGGAAATTCCATGTCTATAGGAAATTCTAAATCCCTAGCTTTGTGTATCAGGCTAGGATAAAAACAAATATTGGTGGTTCAGAATAGCTGGACTGATTGCCAATCAACAATAACCTTTATGACATTTCATAGGAGTTCTATGTTCTGCATGGATGGTTCACACCAGAATCCCAAACTAGAGCCATTTATTCTTGGTCTTGAACCAAGAATCTTCAAGTTCTGGAAAGTTATTTTACTATCACCACTTTTGGGGAGCTACTCACAGTCCCAGGCATCCAGCCTTAATGTAGCACACCCTACAACTCTGTTCTGGCCTTGGACATCGTAACTGGTTGCTAGGGATGTGTGAACGGAACCGAGTTCAGAAATTCGGTTTGGTTTGAAAATCAAGCTTAGTTCGAAAGTTGGGTTTGGTCGACCAAACTATTCAAGTTTGGTCGAATTCCGAACTTCCGAACCAAGTTCGTACATTCAAAACCAGGTTTTTTGGCCTTTCGAACTTGTTTGGATTCGACCGAACAGTTTGGTCAAATTTGAGTTTGGTTCAAAAGTTCACTTCAGTCGACCGAACTATTCAAGTTCGGTCTGAACTCCGAACTTCTGAACTGCGTTCGCACATCCCTACTGGTTGCCCAGCCTACTCTTCTAAGTGACCAACAGTCCTGGCAGCCTCCCACTACCCCCCTCCAGTACTGCTAAGCCATCATCTCAAAAGCCTTCCTGCCATGCTCCCGGACCTCCCTTCCTTTTGGAGAAAGTGTAAGACCTGGCTATTCTATCAGGCCTTTGGGGAGGGAGATGGGGGGGGGGGAGTACGGGGAGGAGTTTGATTACTTTCTGCTCTTTTCGTATTTTATGCTTTTCAATTTTTTTGCTGGTGCTTTTTATCATTGGTTTTATTTGAAATGATTGTTTTATGCCATCCTGAGCTGCTATGGTGCAGGAGGGTGCGGGATAAAATATCATGAAATAAATAAATGAATTAAATACCATCCCTGAGAGGAGGCCTGGCCCTTATTCTATCTCTAAAGACCTATTTTTGGTTTTGGAAACTGCCTCTATAAACTGCAGGACTGAATGAAGAACTTCTATAGTGACAAAGCAAGCATAGATGAGCAACAAAATAGAAGTAAATGTTTGCTAGATAACTACACTATTCCTTATTTATAAAAAAAAAGAAAAAGAAAAGAAAGGCTCAAATTTTGTCTATAGCATTCACTTCAGTGAGAGTCAAGTTCTAGTCCTGTGTATCTGCTTGGAATATCATGCCCAAGGTGTGGTAAAGGAAATGGCTGATGAGTGATGCAGATTCAGAGGGCCATGTTGTTCATAGTCTTGTACCTTGCATAATTCTTTATGTCTCTGGAAACTGGATGGAAAATGCTACTGAACTGCAGTTTTTCATTCACAGTGTAGGTGGCATCCTGTACCCATTTTACACCATTATAAGTGACTACAATCAGGTGAAAAGCCATGAAGAAAGTCAACACAAAAAAGTGCATTCAGATAGTTATAATAGTCTTGGATAGTTATACTTACCTCCAAGGTAACATGAGAAAGTGGCCTAAATGTCTTGTCCTTGCACAGTTTTTCAATGTAATTCTAGCATGTTCTACATTAGCTAGTTACTACTGAATATGGCTCTTTGACTGGGCAGTATAAAAGTCCGCATAACCCCCTGTGTGGATGGCACTTGCACTAGCAGTTAACACAGGCGGGAGTCCCATTTGCTCTCATGATACTTGTGCCTATGTTAATTGTGAGTGGGTGCTATTCCCATACCCATGGAATATTATGCTGTCAGGGAGGGTCCCTTTTACCTCTAACCAATGTTGTCAGTGTTCCCATTACTGGCTTTGCACAGAAATCTCTCTTAAAATATGGTCTGGGGAAAAAAGGTGGTTGCCATGTTGATCCCAAATATAAAAGGTGTAGAAGACAACGGGTACTTTCAAAAGTGATGATGGCCCACTTTGTCAGCCATCCCTGAGTCACAGTCCAGACTAGCCACCATCACGACTAGAATCCAACTGCCCAACCAGGAGAAAAGCAGGCTTTCACGTCCGAGGTCCCTGCACCCCGCTGCTGGGCACCATAGTGACTGTCATTGACTGCCATGGCTGCCCGTTTGGGGGGGGACACGGTTGGTCTGCTGTACACAGCACAGGGGCGGGGATGGGTTGCTGCATGGCTCCCTGCCCTCCCTGATAGCCAGGTCCCTGTGATGTCAGTTTGAGGACCTGGACATATCCTGAATGTGGTAGCAGTCTGATCGCTGGGTGTGGGGTGTAAGTTCGTGGCAGGGCTTTGGCGCTGTCATGTCTGATGACACCCCAAGTAGCTGAGATAATTGCATTTATTAAGTCAACTTTTGTTGGTGAGAATATGCCTTATTTTGGGCCACACAGGGCCCTTCCTTAGGCATATAACAAGTCATAACTGTAGCTTAAGCAAGTCTATAGTTGCTCAATCTACATTTAGTTCTGACATTTTACATGGCTGAGGAAGGACCCTGTGTGGTTTGAAACCTTGCATATTCTCACCAACAGAAATTGATCCAATAAAAGATATCATCTGAACTACTATGTCTCCATCTCTTAAAGACAGAGCAGAGATGTCACGGTCAATTAAGATTTTGTTATAAGAAATCATCTTCACATCTTCCTGTGCTGTCCATTTAAAAAAACCTGAATTTAACCAACACATAGGGTGTCTTTAGACATAATGTCAACGGGTGTCTGAATGTGTGTTTTGACCTTGATATAAGCACTGGTTTGGCCCTATGTTCACCATGTGGTGCTACTTAGACACACAGCCCATCTTGGAGCAAATCAGTGTTTTGCTCGACACCTGATCTCAGCACATAAGTGCTGCCACGTTCTTCCCCATGTTTTACATGCTAACATGCCATGTGATATCATTAGACACAAGGTTGGCCACATGTTCAGCCGTAATACACAAATTCTCCTTGTGATGCAATGGTGTTCAAATCCTGTGTTCAACAGGTGGCCAAATTGGTGTGGGGCTTGGGATTGTTATGGTACTTACACACAATGGCCAAACACATGCTTAGAAGTTTTGACACCCAAACTTTGTTATGTCTAAAGATGCCCAATGTCTTATGTGTGTTGCTCTAGTTCAGTTGAATGTTTATTCACGTACTTCACTTTTAGATACGGAGTATGATACAATAGGCAACCAAATTATCCTTTCGGAGACCTTGAATGCTTCTTTTCTAGCACAAAGTCCTTACTGGACTTACAGATGAAAATGTTATGGAATAAAAGAGGCACTGGAAAAAAAATTCAGAAGGGTATGAGACGAGCACTCCAGAGTTGCAGTAATTGGGACATGATGTGAGATGATAACAATTTCCTCTCTATAAAGGTAGAAATATGTTTCCAATAGAAAAACAATTCATTCCACAAAATGAAACTGAGAGCATGGAACATTTTGAACAGGTGTAAAATACCACTTCAATAGAATGGGGAGTACTTAGGTTTAACCAAATTGGAGAAACTTGCCCAGCAAACTTGGAGGAAGGATACAAGCCATATAGCACTGGGAACTCTATCTCCTCCTGTGTATTGAGATAATTTATATGCCTACTACATATCATGCATCAAAGGAAAATAGTTTTTTAAATGCTCTGAATCAAAATCACTAATGGTATTTTCAGACGTTACGAGATCACAGTCAACCACGCTCAATTCCGCGTGGTGGCTGTGATTCGGCACGTCTGTTGGGGGAAACGGATGTTTCCCCCCAGATGTTACCACGGTGTGGAATTACATTCACTACACGAGCGGCCGAAGTGGAGGGACCGGCGGCCGCCGCGTGTTGAATGTAATTCCACGCCGGGGTGAACCCCGGCGTCTTGTCTGGTCGGGCGCCACAGCCCGGGATCACCTGCGGGATCCCGGGCCGTGGCGAATCCGGCCCGACGCGGTGGCCTCATTGGCCCGTCACCCGCCCGTCTCCCCGGAGGGCAGGCGGTGGGGTGCGTGGAGGGAGCAGGTCCGTGCGGCCGCACGTTGCACCGGGTGGCCCTGCCCCCTCCCAGATTCCCTGCCGGGCTCCCCCCGGCACGTCTGATACGGCGTGACGGGGTGATCCTGGCAGGGAATGAATTGGGTGATTTCGGTATGGGGCCAATGGGCCCCGTAATGTCTGAAATCACCCTAACTTGGCTGACAGACTGGGAATTGAAGAGGAAAGTCTAGATTCAGGAGAATCTAAAATACAGAGGACTACTTTTCTAATAAAATTTTATTGTAGCCTTACATCCAATATTTGCATGTTAGGGCAGATTTTGTCTCTTCTTTGGGAAGTACTTCTGGAGTTGCACACTGAAACTATTGTTATGGGATGAATGGATACATTTCAGGTTAGCTAGCATCCCTTTTTTAATGTGGGGGAGGTCACTTATTTCAGAGTCCCACAGCTCTGTAGAATATAATTGACATTTCTTATTTCAAAATCTCATGCCTCAATCATGTCCTTTACTCTTTATTGAGTGCTTTAATTAATAAATTGGCACTGACATAGGCAGGGCAAACCTCCACCATTAAAGTCAATAGGAGTTTTGCCACTGACTTCCACGAACGGAGGTTTGCAGCCTAACTCTTGTAACCCCTGTCAGTAACTTGTATCTTCATACTGAAGGCCTAATCCAAGGTCTGCGCACAGACTAAGTGCAGGTTGAACACATTCACCAAGAGCACACCACGTGCGCACCAGATGCGGTATGTGTACACACCGTGCATTTGGTGTGCACTGCACACATCCTTTACTTGGTGCACACATGGTGTACACTTAGTGCATGCATGCACCAAGCATACATACTTGGCCTATGTATCGGCCTTGGATTGGCCCTGAGTGTACAGTTTTATCCCTTTCTGTTATGTCTCTATCTCTCTTGGATGCCTATTTTCTCTGAGTTGGATAGAGTCTTTCCTTTTCTACTAATTTAATTCTCTTTTTTTCAATCTTCATTTTTAAGGATTTTCTATGCCTGCTTTTTGGAGTTTGCTGAAGATCAATTTTTTAAAATGTTTTTTTAAATCCCCCAGAATTTATCAAGTTGCAAATGATCATCAGATATGACACAAAAAGATCCTGCAGCTCTTCAAAAGTAACTAATTGTTCTTCAAATATGATCTAATTGATTTAGTAATGTAACTGAGCTTTTGTTGACTTTATGGTAATTCAGAGGTTTTAAGGGTCTGAATCTTTTATTTTATTGACTTGTGCAGTTATTCCCAAGTAATGTGTCATAAAAGCACATGACAAAAAAACAAGCCAGGCTAAATATTACATAATATTCATCTAGGTTCGCTCATCTTTTTGTAGCTTTAATTCTTTACATTTCTGAGTAACTGCTCAAAGCCACTTTTAAGCCTCTTAACAGGTTGGTTTTTGATCTCAGCTTAAGCAAAGAAGCTCACATCTGTGGTCTCGGTTTCAGCCACATGAGACATTATGTCAAGTTGGGAAACATTACCCCACATCGTGCAGCCTTACCATGCAATGCAGTGCATCGTATGCCCAGCGGCCACCTGATGTTCACCCCAAAGCAGATGGCTACTGTGCCCTGCATCCTTGGAAAAAGACTGAGGGTGCAGGGCATAACAGTTTTACCCAAAGTGGGGTAAGGCCGCACAACTCAAGGTAGTGCACCGCCACTCATGTGATCAATCCCCATCTGATCCATATGGGGCTTTGAGCAACGGGTGGTAGCTGGCAACCTTTCCATGCAGCCACGTCACGGCCAGAGTGGGATAGTAGGTGGGGCGGGGCTGTGTGGCTGGTGTCTTGGTCCACCACAGAGTATGGCGGGATGGCCAACAGCCTGGTTTCCCTGTGGGGGGTGGGGGAGGGAAACCCTCTTCCCTGCTCTCCACACTGGCCCCGAAGCGTGGCAGCTGTAATTGCCCACCCAGGGGCATGTAGGGATCAGACCCAGTCAGGCTTGTGTGGCTGCACCCAAAAATTAGATATGGGACATGTGCAAAATCAAAGATTTGTATTGTAATCCTAACCCCTGTCAGAGGACAGCCCCATGTAATATATCATTATCTACTCAATTTTGACCAGAAACCATTTGCTAACAGCTTTATTTATTTATTTAAGCTTATGCTTAAATTGTGTTGTTGCTTTTGGTTGATGTCAGATGAGGAAAAAAAAAATTGCTCTCTAATTTCTCAAGAAATCGCTAGCTTAGGAGTAGTAAGATGTTGGTGAATCAGTATTATCTTCATTTTCCCCTTCCCTTCTCCACAGGAATCCGTTATTAATATGTTGTTCCTTTTTAACACATGGACACTTGAACAAGTCTTGTAAATTTCATAGTGAAAATCTATGTGTGACTAACTCAAGCAGAAAATATGTATTTTGATCTGAAATGCCAGAAAGGCAGAGAACTTATCACCCCATACCCACTGTCACGCCGCACCACCGGCCACAAGCACCGCAAGATGGAGGGAGGGGAACCCCACTTGCATCACAGGTGGAGAACCCCCCACCGACAAGCACCGCTGCATCCCCTCCACGGCAAGCACTAACGCCGGTCCCAACCCCGTGGCAGGGGGATACCCCACAACCAGGAGAGTCAGCCCCGCCCTGACGCAGTGCACGCTTAGTGGTGCGACACACGCTATAGGGGGTGGGGCTTTGACAAAGCAGCAGCTGAAATGCATAAAAGCACCGGGGGGCATCAGTTCCCCACCGGTAATCGACGAGAGAAGCTGGCCCCTCTTGATTCTGCCTCGCTGAGAGCTAAGTGCTTGGTTGACTGCTTGTGTTTGTGTTCTGGTGCCTTGTCCCTGTTTCCACCTTTGCTCCCTCCCCACTTTGTACTTGTGTTGCCTGTTAGTTGTCTCTGCGCCCTTCACTTCTGGTTTGTTCCCCTTCCCCTAGCGTTAGTTCCTTGCCCTCACCTTCTACCTTTCCTGGTACGCTTGGCCCTTCCCCTGCCCGCTCTGGACCCCCGACACCTTCACCTTCCCCTACATTCCCTTACTCCTTTTCCCTCACCCTTGGCCCGGATCCTGCTCCGCCCCTGCACCTAGCCTCCCCCACTGTATTCAACACCAGGAGACCTGGGCCCCCCTTCCCCTCCCTGAGAGCTGGTGTGTGAGAATAACCCCTCTTGGAACCCCTCCTCCTTGGTTGGCAAATTCTCTCTCTACCCCTATGATGATATGAGTTGCCTCGTAACTATGAGGAAAGCCCACCCAATATCCTGAGGGGGATTCCCGGTAAGCCTCGTGTGGGCCGTAGAGAGATCGCCATACCTGAAGGAACAGCCCCTGGCTGGATTCGTCCCCGTCTCCCCCCTCCCCCCCCAGTCCCTTCGTCCTTCCCCCACCTTACCCCTAACACCCACTTCTTCAGATTGGTTTTTGTGATGTTGCACTGAGTCAGTTTTATTGTTCATGACATATGGGGCTGATAATTTTGGTGAATCACACTTATTGTAGGCAGCTGCTGATCAAGTTCTCCCTAACTGCAGAGTTCATTCAAAGTTTGTTAGTTTTTAAGTGGCCAAAATTAACCATTTTTGTCTGATCTACAAACTTAAATTGAAAATTTGTTTCCATTCATGAACCTTTGAATTCCATTTAACACTTAAGAAGGATCCACACAAATTTTCTACAGAGAGAGGGTGTTTACCGTGTCGGTCCTAAATGTAGGAGATAGAGAGAAGGTTGTTCAGATTATACCTTTTATTGGACCACAACTAAAAGTCATCACCTGAATTAATTTGTCATCATCTCCCACAAACTTTGACCTCTTTAAAAATTGATCTAATTTATCAATTCATTACTGTTCACCAGACCATATCAGGGAATCCTTGCCCTGTAAAAGCAAGGGGAGAATATTTGAGTGGGTACATTAGTGAAGGGGCCCATTGTTTATTCATGAGGACGGCTCCATGTTAACGCATTATCAGCTTAATGCAGTTTTAAGGAAATGTATAAAGAGGGCTGGGTTAGCCTCGCAAAGGGATTGCTCCCACTCCTTTTGGATTGGAGCTGCAAGTGTTTCTGTGACAGAAGGGATTCCCGAGGACAAGATTAAGGGTATTGAACACTGGTGGTCATTATATATGACTAAAAATATATATTTTAAGTCATATATAATGCCTCTGACAAAATAGAGTGTTTTTAAATTACTGTTGTTGTTAATAGATTGAATTTTGTTTAATTCTAACTGTTTGCAGAGTCAACAGCCAATGAGAAGAGGTGATTGGTATGGATCATGGGACACAACTTGTTCATTGGGCTGCTACGACTGCAGAATGGAAGGAGGTCTCATAGCTGGGACTCAACGAAAAGGCCGAGCTAGTTTGGTGTGGGAAACGGGGAATGCTTTGTGAACAGCTGTTGCCTATGGTCCATACTGCTCCGGTTCCACGGTACCCTGATGTTACTGTTATTCACCTGGTTGAAAATAATTAAGAATATGTTAAGGATATGGAATTATTAAAGTGGATGAAGGCGGTTATTTTAGAAATCAAAAAGTTATTCCCAGGAGTGTTAATTATGTGGTCCCAGATGATAGAAATAAGGGTATGGAAGTGGGCAGTTCAACCGGGAAAGTTAGATAGGGGAAGGAGGAAAGTAAACAAACAAATGGAAAGGTGGCTTCAGGCACAGGGGGATCAGATAATAGCACATGGGGATATTAGGTATTTAAAACCTGAACTATATTGTGTGGACGGAGTCTATCTACCTTATCTGGGTATGTAGTTATAGTTGAAAGGGTTCACTGAGATGCTAAATAAGGTGTTGTTTTGCCAGGAAATGGGGTGATTGAACCAGCCTAGCATAGTCGGGGGGTTCTTAGTGGCAGGGGTCCAAGTTATGTTACATTATTTTATTTCATTTATATAATTTGTATCCCGCTCCGTCCCACTTGATGGCAGCTTGTGGTGGCTTATAATTTTCATAAAAAGATAAAATACAATAAAACAAACATAATCCATAATAATAAAATCAGTGTTCATAAAACAATAAATATGTATCCCCAAACAAAGATATAATCAATCACACCCTCATAATCCTACCCATACCCATCCATTCCCTCTCCCTTGCCAAATGCCCGAGGAAATGTCAGGTCTTGCATTGTCTCTGGAAGGAGGAAAGATCCAGGGACAGATGAACCTCTACCAGGAGGGAGTTCCACAAGCTTGCAGCAGCCACCAAGAACACCTTCTCCATCGTTCCTGTCGGACGGACATGGGGGACTTCAAAAGGGGGCACCCTCAACTGAGCACAGGGGCTGATCCAGAACCTGGGAGGTGAGTCAATCCCATAGATGAGTAGGGCCCAAGCCGTTTAGGGATTTAAAGGTCAATACCAACACCTTGAATTGAGCCTAGAAGACTATAGGCAGCCAGTGCAATGAACAGAGCACCAGTGTTATGTACTCATGGCAAACCGTCCCTGTAAGGAGGCGAGGCTACTGTATTCTGCACCAGATGCAGTCTTTGGATTATCACCGAGGGTAGCCCCACATACAGTGCATTGCAGTAGTCTAATCTCAAGGTGATCTAGTCAATGACATGGATGATTATTGGTTAAGTACAAGTTAATATAGTTAACAAGGCATCTCCTTACGAGATGGGGAAATGTAACCCTGTGCAAGGGCTAGATGCAGCAAGTGCAGGTGTTCATCCCATGATGTGTGGTTGCAGTACGCCCAATGGACTATGGCAGCCCACAGCATCCCCACAACCTTTTGGACAAGGAACCCAAACGAGTGCCAAAATCACCCTTATCCCCCCCCCCCCCTCAGGTTTACACTGCAGGGGTGATGGGGAGGGTGCTAGGATTTTATATAATTAATGGGCTGGGAACCTGAGAGCACCTCAGGCAATCTGAGTTTGTTATGTTTAATAACGGTTAATTAATCTGGACAGCAGATGATTAAGGGATGAGCAAGTTCCCCCTTTCTCCTAGTTAAAGTTATGCAATTTGAATAAAGAGTGCAGTCATTAAAATCCAATAATGTTGTCCTTGTCTCATTCCGGA
>QEPC01011882.1:514823-525167 GCA_003113815.1 Sphenodon punctatus
TTCAATGGGGACACAGCGCCCCATTGAAACCAATGAAATAAATCCGGTACCGGTATACCGGATTTAATCCGGGAATCCGGTTTTCGTAGAACCGGTAACCGGTAAATCCGGTAGCCGGTAATGGGCCCGGGGTCCCACCACTACTGATCTATGTGTAGGACATCCTGTCTGTGTGCTAGGTTCCAGAAGCTGGGCAGGGTCCGCACTCCACGCCTTGCTCATTAGCCAGGCAATGTTGCAGCCTGTCGCCTTATTGCTTGGCTTTGGAGCACCCCTGCTTCCCCTTCCGTTCATCTGGGGATTGTGGGGCCCTCTTGCCTTACAGTTGGTATCAGGCACATGCTGGACCATGGCTGGCAGGGCTTCCCCAGGGCTCGCGGGCCCCTCCACCCCTGTCATGCCGCATAGATGGACCTTCCGCAAGACCATGGCCCTGTGTGACCTGTAGCATTCCCCGGATGTGTAGTTGCTCCTGAGATGCCCGGACAGCCTCACAGGTGCCTATGTGAGTCTGAGCTCTGGTCTGCACTACTTTGGCTATGAGTCAAGCACCCGCGACTGCCAGATGTATGCGGAGACGCTGGGGCTGCACCCCTTTCCCAATGGGTGCATCCTGAAGATGGGGTGCGTGCCTGTGGGGTGGTCAGTGGTGGAGACCATGTCTGCTCTCTCTGTGTGTAGCCTGGCGCCTCCATGGCCTGTCTGGCGGAGGGGGGCCTCGCCCTGGCTGTGTCCTTCTTTGGCTATGTTCAAGTGGCCTGTGGGTACCAGCGGTCCCATAGGGCAGTCTATCACTGACTGTTGTAGCTGGGTCACCTTCCGTGGCCCCCAGATGCTGACTATGGCTTGTCGGAGCCCATCGGGGCGGAACTGGCAGCGCTGTCTGGTGTGTGGTCCTGCTCCGATGTGCAGGTGGGGCTCGCCATGCAGGATCTCTTCGAGGCATACTACCTGGTCACCCACCACATGACAGAACTGGGATACCATCAGGGCATGCTTCGGTGGCCCCAGTTCATGCACCTGGTGGGCCACCTGGCCCCGGGCCCCTTCGTGGCTCCCTGAAGCTGGATGTGAGGCCCCCTGTGCCTTCCAGGCCCAAGTTGCTGGCCCCACTGTGTGCTCCCACCTCTGCCCTGATGCTGTGGGTCGCTCCCCACTCCCTTCATGATGTCCTGGCCTTGCTGCTGTGCTGCCTGTTTCCTGGGGTTCTGCTGCCCCTGCCTATTGCTCTGGGCCCCCTCCATGGGTCCCCCCTGTCTGCCTATGCAACCGGTGTTCCCCTCCATGGCTGTCTTCTCCTGTGGCTGTGTCCTGAGCTCTGAGCCACCACCCAGCACCCTGGGGTGCTGTTGACCTTTCAAGGTTGCCTGCGATCCCACCTGTGCCCGTGCCCCCCCTTGAGTGACTCTGTGACTTCGGGGTTCTGGTCCCATGGACTACACCTCCTGGCATCCTCCGGATGTGTGTGTGTCTTTGGACCAGCTGCATGGCTCTGGCTGTGCTACATCCCATCCATCACACCCTCGCTGGCGCTTGGGGTGCCTGTCTGCCTCCTGGACCATTCCCGGGCCACTCCCTGTTCCATGTGGCCTCCCCCTGTGCCTGTTCTCTGCCCCTGGGTGTGCCCCCATTCCTGGACTGGCTGTGTCACTGTGGGGGTGCCCGTGCGGGCTGTGCTTTTGTGGGGGTTCTGGATGCCGTTCCCTGTGTCCTGCCCTGCCCCTGGACCGGTCCCCCCTCTCCTCCCTGTCCCCGCCTCCCTTTGCCTGTTGTGCCGTGTGTGTTGTCTATCCTGCTGCGTGTCCCCCTTCCCTGCCTGTCCCATCTGGGTATGTATGCGCCCAGGCGTGTGTTTGTGCTTTGTGTTCCACTGTGACCTTGTTGTCTCTGTGCCTGCTGTGTGTGCTGCCTCTGCGGCTCTTCTCCCTCCTCCCCCTCCCTTCCCGTTTCCCTTGTGTGGGTGTTCCCTTTTGGTGCTTTTGGCTTCCTTTGCCCTCAGCCGGCCATGTCTGCCTCCCACCCCTCCCTGGTGCCTTCTGGGTGTTTTGACCATGGCCAGGAATTGGCATCACATCTGTTGTGCTGCCCCAGGCCGTGGTCTGTGTGTCCGATTCCCTGTCGTGGTCCCGGTCCCATCACGTCTGTTCGGGGCCTTCCTGGACCATGGGGGGTGATTGTTTGGCTCACCACCACTGGGAATCCACTGTGGTGAATCGGGACCACGTAATGTCTGAAATCACCCAATATTATGTCTAATATATGCAGACATATCACAATAAGCTATATAACAAATCTCATTATCAACATATTGGGATCCTGCTCTTTGGCATTAACAGAGAACTGTCTCTCTGACTGACCTCTGATACCTTCCCTTCCTTGGATATCTGCATGCTCTAATTTCCATCAACAACTGGGGTCTTTATTGACTGACTTGGACTGTGAGGGCACCAGAACATGCATTTTCAGTGAGAACTGCAGATCCAGTAACTAAACAGATTCTCCATTAAGTTGCTTTAAAAGAAGGACTTAGGGGTTTGTGATTTAACTTGCCCATTATCTTCTTTGGCACCAGCTGCATTGCAGCAGTTCAAAAAATCATTTTATTTTTTTAAAATCAACTCTTGATACTTGTTCCTTTTCATACTTGTTTTTGACCCTCGGACTTGTTCTCAACCCCTGCACATCAGGGCAGGGCTTCTGGGGGAAGAGGATGAGCATCTGATGTAATAGTGGGTGTCCCTCCCTTTCAAAGCTGATGCACCCCCATCCCCCCATATGATTTCCGGTATTTTCTTGCTTCTGTCCATAGAGACAGTTAAAGGTCAATGCAGTAGACTCAGAATAACTGATAGGTCTGTTTTTAACCTAAGCAGCGCAAAGTCAAGAATAAATGAAGAAAACTTTTAGCCAAACACTTAACGCTACAAAAGCAAAAGGTAAGCCTGGATCTAACACTCTGATCCGAACATACAGGAACACCACAGAGCATTTTCCATCACCAAACAGATGGACATACTGAAGTACTCTTGTGGATCCTCCATCTGGATCTGTCCTCTCCTTTCAACAGGAGTGGAGAAGCTGTTCACATCTCCCCTGCTTGTTTCATCTACCCACTTCTAACCACTGACATTCTTTCTCATGAACATGACAGCAAAAAAACCAACAGTTTGGTTGGAAACCACATGCAACATCTGTGGCTTCTCCACAATTACTAACTTGTTATTGCTTGATGGCATATGAAGCTTTGGCAAATGAATTCTCTGTAATCATAAGTGCTGACTGCAGATATGTCTGTCCTATTTCTGCATGCAAAATATAAGCAGCGGCTTCTTTCTCATTTAGCTAAGATATTCTCTAGCTACTGTTTAATTTTTAAATTGTAACTTTATGTAATAGATTATTTTTAAAATGCAACAATTTTACTTATATGTATATTTATATATAACTATTTGTATAGATTTTTTTTTTTGGGGGGGCGGCGTAAATAGCACTCTAGAAGCCTCCCTAATTTCATGCTAATAAATAGTTGGTTCCCCAAAAGTAGTGTTTATTCAGTATCTTCCATGAATGTGTTAAACTAGTCCATCTCTATTGCTGACTACATGTGCGAATAGGGAGAGCAAGAAATGGATTTCTAAAAATTTTGTTTTACAAAAATGACATTTGCAGCAAATTGTGGTTTCTGCTCTTGTCTGGATTAGGAAGCTTCTGCTGTTTGGGACAATATTTTTTTTATGTTAAGGTTCCAATGCCAATTGCCTAAATCTTCCAGAGCTCTTCCATGTTTTTTATAGCTAAGTTTAAGTTTAATATTCTACTTACTTTAAAATATTTTTGTAATTAAAATAAGATTATCAACAAAGCACACTTTTGTTATCCAGTGCGCTGTCTTCAGAAGGACTATTTTGCTTTGGTTTCATTTTTAATTTTTTTTAAAAAAATTAATGTGAATGTGATTGGGTCCATCTGTGTGACTTAATGCAGCAGAAAGTCACAAAAATACAGACTAATGAAGAACAAAGCAGCCAAAGCAAAATAAATGGGGAAAAAACATAAAGAAGCAATTGTTTTAAGTGGAGATGAAGGCAAAGTTGAGTATCCATTGATGAGAATGAATATATAAGAATGATATGTGCTATTAATTTTAGCATTTATGGCCTCAATCCTAAACTCACACATGCAGGTGTGCACCTAGTTTGTGCACAGTTTTTGTGCCTCCCACAGTCCCTGTATAGGGGATGCAGCCAGGTTGCATGCACATTGCACCACACCCTTGCACGCAGGGTTTAGGAGGACTGGGCCCAGTGTTAATTAGCACTTAGGCAAATAGTCACCCCTTAATTCACAAATATTATTTGCGTTTTTGGACAGTCATCCAAATAGTGATCTGTACCCAAATGAAGACTTGGATAACCAAATGAAGAACAGATGAATAACATTTTTAAAATTCATTTCATCAGACTAGATTAAAAGAGGATGATAAAGAAGGATGCGGTATTTGCCCCAGATCTTCACTTCAGCTTTAATATTAATCTTTCCTGGCATCTCAAATTATAATTTCTGACTCAAAGGACAGACCTTGTCACATATCCAATGGCAGACAACCGCTCAGGTCTGTAGATCTAATTTTGGGAACCATGGGTTTGGGATAGGACATCAGGCGCTCAAGGTATTATTATGAATATAATTATTATTATTATTATCAACAAACATTTATATAGCACCAGCAGTGTACCTGGCACTTTACAAAGTAACAAAATAGACATGATCCCTGCCCTAGGTCTTACAATCTGAGAGACAGGAGCTGGGGAGAGACATAGGAAGGGAAACAGAGGGAGAGACAAGGGGTCTAACATTCATGAAGATGCGAGGTCTCAGGTGCACGTACTTGGCTTGGTTACGTTGAGAACAGCAGCAGGCAGGTCCATGTGGCAAGGATAGGGGTAAACAGACCATAAGTATAGGATATAGTGGCTCATCAGGATAAAGGGTCAGATAGAGCAGAGCGAAAGAGGTGAGTTGATCATTCAACCTAAATTCTCACTGGGACTACATCACAGGTTTAATGTCTCTCCTTCCCATGCCTCCCCTTCACGTGTCAGTGTGCTTGAGAACCCCAGAATTTGAAATATGGTTATTGCACAAGCATGTGTTACTTGTAGAGGTGTGTACCAGGGACCCGTGTCACTTTTGTTTTCATTTTTCATTTTAGTTATTTAAATATGTCTTTTTCTTTTTCATAAATATCAACATTTTATTTTCATTTTTGCTTTCGTTTTTTATTTCCTTTGCTTTCAATGGAAAACACATTTTTGACTAACTCTTTTGTTTTTGATTATATTTGGATGAAACCTGGAAGGATTGTACTTAAAACAGAATTCATTAGGTGTACCAAATTCCAGAAATATTGGATAACGTAATAAGATTTTATAATCAGTTGACATATGCTAATTTGCAAAATCTGCATATATGTTCCTGGCTGTAACTTCTTTGTCTCCCAACTAATGTGGATTAAACATGGCACGTTTATACCCCTCTACATCTTTAATATCTATGCCAACTTTCAGAAGTATTAAATAAAGGGTCCTGGTGGTATATGCAATTAACATATAAATGTATGTCAAATCAAATCAAATCTTTATTTATGGCTTGACCAAACGGTCATTACCAACTCCAACATAATTTCCATTAAACTAATTTCTAAACAACATATAACATATTTAGCTTAAAAGGGGTAAAATCATACCATCAAACCATACATATTACACCATACAAACCTTTGCCACAGCGTCAAACATTTGAACCAGATTACATATTAAGGTTACTCCCCTAAGTGTAACGTCTGACTCAAGAAAATAATCAAGCCCCACCTAGGTACCATTTTTATACTAAAATAAACCAGTTTTAAATCCACCGAAATAAAATCCACTTACATGAACCAATTTAGGTGCCATGATCCGTGTCCATCAACCTGAACTTTAAGAACTTGCTTCTGATGTCAAAAGCTTCCTTTAGAAATCTAGCTACCCTCCATGTCAGATATTTATTTGTATAAATGTATGTCTGATGGTAATATCCTTGTAGTCCAACCAGTGTACATGAAATTTGGCAGAGCTATATCTCACATACTCAGGATCATCTCTGCTATATATGAGAAAGATGTGATAAAGGGTCCCAATTTTATATGCCTGCATGTGCAGAGAATGAGCCTATGCCAGCAATTCTCTAATGTGTCACTGTGGTATAAGATTGGTTTGTAATGCCAGTTGCCCAGCAGAAATGTCAACCAAATAGCCTAATTCTGTTCTGTGACCATCCCAACTTTTCTCCCCCACTTTTTACTGGGAAGTCAAAAGCATCTGTTTAGGAAAGAGTCAATAGATATTCTCTTGTGTAATCTGTCACAGTGCTGCAGGATGTGATTGTGATTAAAATTGGCCAGCCTGGATGTGTAAACTATGTCTTCTGATTGCTGAGATGCTATCCCCAAAGTCCCAGTTATGTCCCTTCTATTCCTGCCTCAGGGTCGCTCCCCATGCCCACCTCGAATCCACCACCAATTGGTCCTGTAAAGCTGGAAGCATACAATAATTGGTCAGTTAATGTGTCTGTTAGTATGGGTGATTTCAGACGTGATGGTGGCCCTATTGGCCCCGTCACGGAATCACCCCAATGATTCCCTGGTGGAATCAGACTGGCTGATCAACAGATGAGCCAGCAGATTCTGCCAGGGAATTGGGAGGGGGCAGGGCTGTGCGGCGCAACGTGCAGCTGCACAGCCCCGCCCCCCAACACTTCCGAGGCCGCCTGCCCTCCGGGAGACAGGTGGGCACAGCAGCCAATGCAGCTGCAGAGGCCGCCCACCCTCCAGGGTATTGGCCATGGCCCAGAATTGGTGGCAAGCATGGCCTCTGATTCTGGGCCATGGTCAGGGGCCAGACGAGACATTACCATGCTCAACCATGGTGAATCCCGCCGTGGTTGAGCATGGTATCATCACATCTGTTGGGGGGGGGGAAGTGATTCCCGCTGGGTGTTCACACCCGGTGGGAATCACTTTGACCACGCTTTCAGAAATCGTCCCCGGACCATCCTCAAATGCATGGTTATTTTGATCCCTGCCGGTGATTCACTGTGGTGAACATCTGGTGGGGATCAAAATAGACATTACAGGACCATTCCCCAACACAGGGTGTTGTCTGTGGTTGAGCGTGACCTCGTAACGTCTGAAAATACCCTATGTTGGGTTGATCCCCAGGCAACCTCCTACAGCCTCCCTCCCCCTGCAATGCCAGGTGCCTCTTCTGACTGACATGATGGGTATTTTCAGATGTTACACTGGGCTAATTCACCACAGCAAATCCCTGGTGGGGGTGAATGAAACAACCACCCACCGTGGTTAAAAAAAGCCCCGAAGAGATGTTACAGAACTGGGACCATGGTAGGAAATTGGGCCAACAGATCACACACCGGGTCAACACAACAGATGTTACGCCTATCCCTGGCTGTGGTCAAAACACCCACAAGCCACCGGGAAGGGGTGGGACGCAGACATGGCTTCCCGAGGGCAAACCAAGCCACAAGGCACAAAAGGGAACACCCACACCAGGGAAACACCAGGGAAGGGAGGGGGGAGGAGGGAGAAGAGCCATCCGGGTACCACACACAACAGGCACACAGACAATGGGGGCACAGTGGAACACACAGCACAAGCACATGCCCGGGCACGCGAGCGCGTGCGCACGCACACACACACACACACGCACACATGGAACTGGAAGGGAAGGGATGGGATGGGAAGACACGGGGGACTGGACCGCATACAAGGCACACTGGGAAAAGGGGGGGCGGAACAAGGGAGGGGGGGAAATGGCACAGGGGAAGGGCAGGACACAGGCAACTGGGACCACAACATCCACAGCAGAACAGGCCACACGGGACCTCCCCAACACCACAGGGGTGAAAATGCATGGAGTGGGAGATCCGTGCATCCAGTAGCCTAATGCAGCTGACACAGTGGGGGCCAGTACCCAAGCAGTAAGAAGCAGGCAGGATACAGACGCATGTTCGAGTTGGTTTATTAGGAAAAACAGGTAGTACAGGAAAGGCCCAGATCTATACCAAGCCCCAAGACTCAGTGTGTGCAGGAAGGAAGCTCCCCCATGCTCAGACAGAGACACAAAGAGAGCCGAAACATCCCAGCAGAGGAGAGCAACCAAGCAGGTTCCAGCACGAGCAGGACAGTTAGGATGGGGGAAGGGTGCCCTGAACAGTCCGGCAACGGCCCCCGTGCACAGCAGAAAGATGTGACGAGGTGCCTTGGGGGGAAGCAACCCAACGGCTGCAAGTCCAACACACAGGTAGTCCCGCAACAGGGTGGCCCTAGGAGCACAGTCCGGAGGCACAGCGGAAGCCCACATAGAACCGGGTCCGGGCCGAGAACGGTCCTGCAGGCACATTCAAACCCCACACCCCGGTGAGGGGGGCCAGGCAGGAGTGCCATTGCAGGGCTGCCAGTCTAAAGGCACACACACACCCCTGAAGGAAGCTGGGAGGGGCGGTGAAGAGACCCCAGAGGTCATGCAGGCACCCAAGTGTCATGGGGGATAGGGAGAAGGGTAAGAAGGGTTGGGGTTTGGTAGGGAAATAGAAGGGAATTACAGGGGAAGAGGAAAACAATGGGGGGAAGCCCCGGGAGGGGCTTACAAGGGCAGGCAGGAAAAACCCCTGCACAGGAGGCGGTTCTCTCTCTCTGATGGAGTCTCTTGGGGGAAAAATGTCCCTCAGGGTATTGGGTGGGCTTTCCTCCGTTAACAAGAGGCAACCCTTTTCATCATTGGGACAGAGAGAGAGAGAGCCAATTGCCCCCACAGGAAAGACAATACAAAAGGTACCCACACGTTCAGGGAACTCCTCGGGCCCAGGGCACCGTGAGCAACGAAGGTGCAAGGCGATGGAGGGGGAAGGGGAATCCCAGCAGGGGAAAGGGGAATAGGGGAAGGGAAGGGGCTTTGGAAAAGGAAGTGTGGGGGAGCAGGCTTTCACACAGGGAATGGAGTGAATAGGTCAGAAGGGAAAAGGAATGGGGTTGGAAACAGGTCACCACCACCGAATACCGCTACTCACAATTACTCAGGAAACAATATCACTATCACACTCACACTACTCACTCACTCACAAGAAGTGTTCCAGGGAAGGGATACACAGGAATCAGTCACTCTCCAAGAAAACGCTCTGGTCAATGGTGCAATAGAAACACAATCACTCCAGGGCCAGCCTCTCAAACTGATTATCGGCGGGTCTATTACCACCGCCGGTTCCTTATATGGGGTTAACCTTATTTGCAACAGGTGAGCCCAGGGCGGGGCCCCAAGCTGCCGCTGAGCTCAGCGCTGCTGTTACCCTCCTGTGGGGCGGGGCTAGGAGCATCCAGAAAGAGCAGTGTAGCTCCACCACCAACAGTGGCCTCCCCAACGCTCCCAGAGCACCCCCCACTGCAACAGCTGACAGGTCATGGGACCCTCGCCGCCATGCTGCCGCCGCCGCTCGGGTCCTGACACCAAAGGGGAGTGGCACTGTAGGGGGCACAGGCAGTCAATGATACTCAGCAGGACCAAGGCGGGTCGTGAAGGCAATGCAGAGAGCCAGACCCAGGCTTCAGACAAGGCAAGAACGCAGGAGAACTCTGGGTGCACAGGGAGATGGGGGCGAACCCCAGAGGGGACCCGGCCCCACAGGCAGGGCCAGATGCACCCTGGGAAGCAAATAGCACAGGTGCTCACCAGAGACAGCAGGGAGGGAGCCGTCAGCAGAACCTGCACCCCTGTCAGGGGCCAGAGTCCACACGGGGACAGGCAACCAGGGGCCAGGAGGCACCCATGACTCACAGTCAGCTGCTGGGGACCACCACAGGGCCAGGGGCCATGGGCCCTGCACAGTGAACCAAATGGGGCCAATGGATCATGCCTCAGTGGTACCCCAACAAGGACATGTGATGGGTGATCAGGTAGTAGGCCTTGAAGGGATCCTCCATGGACAACCCCAACTGCACATCAGAACGGGACCACACACCAGACAGCGCCAACAGCTCCACCGCAGAAAGCTCTGACACACAGCAGTCAGCAGCTGGGGGCCAAGGAAGCTGATCTATCTCCAGCAGCCGGTGATTATTATTATTTATTATTATTAAACATTTATAAAGCGCCAGTAACAACCTGGCGCTGTACAGAACATATAATCAGGTGCGGTCCCTACCTGTGGCTTACAATCTAAAAGACAAGGAGGGGGAGACAAGGAGAGGGGACAGCGGGAGAGACATGGGAGAAGACAAACAAACATTCAGGC
>QEPC01011882.1:529907-561372 GCA_003113815.1 Sphenodon punctatus
GGGCGGGGCTTCTGGGGGCGGGCGGGCAGCTTTGGCCTGGGCTGGGCCCTCCCAGGGGGTGGGGCCTCGCTCACCTGCAGGGGATGAGCCCTGCTGTTGCTGTTGCTATGGCGGCTGGGGGCTTCTGGCTGGCTGGGGGTGGAGCCCTGCTACCCGGCACAGCTGCAGGACACTAGTGCCCAGCCAGGCCATCTAATCAGGGCTCCAAGGACACAGTGTAGCAAAGAAGGAGATGAGGGGCATGGGTTGATGGCAGAAGGAATGCAGCTGCAACTGGAACAGCCGCACGTGCCGAGCCTGGTGCTTGGCCTCACGCACGGCCAGCAGGTGCACCCTATCGCACTCCCAGCCACACCTGCCCCACTCAGGAAGGCCAGGGCACCTGGGAGCAGCCCACCCACCGATCCTTCCCATACCTGGCCCGGCAGTAGACACCCCTACCCCCTGGGGCTAGCAACAGCATGGAGCAGGACAGGGAGCGAGCCTACTGCATGTTCCTGGCAGTCGCGGCCGAGTGGTACCACGCCCATATGGATCAACTGCGCATCCTGATCACAGAGGTGCGCCTGGGCACCTGGCTGCAGGTGCAAGTAACTTGGAGCGTTGTGTGGACCCAAAAGGCCCACCATGCCTGCAGGCGGTCACTGGCCCATCTCAGGGCACAGAGGGTGTCCGGGGCAGCCCAGCAGGCTGTGAGCCAAGGCTGGAGATGACCCACGGTGCTCCGAGAGGTGGCCGGGTACCTCCGAAGGGGGTCAGAGGTCCTGCGCCGGGGAATTATGCTCGCTATGCCCATTGACCAGTGGCTGTGGGTCACAGAGCGGGCGCAGGGCTGGTGGGCCAAGGATCTGGCCCACTGGGATGAGGCCACTTGGAGGGCCTACTTCAGGATGGACAAGCTCACCTTGCTATGGCTCACGGAGCTCCGAACACCCTGGCTAGAATGCCAGCACACCCCCATGAGGGCACCCATCCCCATGATCCAGCGGTTGGCCATTGGTGTGTGGGCCCTGGCAACGCCCGACTCCTGCCGGTCCATCTCCGAGCACTTCAGGGTCAGGCTGAGCACCATGGTCTGTATTCTCCGGGATGTCTGCGAGGCAGTGGAGGGGGTGCTCCTGGACAGAACAATCCAACTGGTGGACCAGAAGGCCGTGATTTTATTTATTTATTTATTTATTTATTTGATTTATACCCCTCCCCTCCTGAACACAGCTCGGGGCGGCTTCCAACAATAAAATCAATAAAACAGTTTAAAACATATAAAAATACAATCTCAAATATTGTATTGTATTAATGATGGCCGGTTTCACGGCCGGAAGCTTCCCCAACTGCATGTACACCATGGACGGCACCCACATTGAGATCCTCCGCCCTTCCGCAGTTGAGGCCATAGAGTATGTCAACAGGCACAGCTATCACTCCCTGCAGCTGCAGGCGGTTGTGGACCACCAGGGGAGGTTCATAGACATCTTCACGGGCAACTCTGGGTGAAGTCACAATGCCAGAATCATGACCATCTCCCCCTTCTATGCCAGGATGTTCTGGGGGGACTTTGTTGACATGGGGATGTCCTGGATTGAGGGGGTCCTGATGCCCCTGTATCCTGGGGGACCCAGCCTATCCCCTCACCCGGTGGCTCATGAAGGTGTACCCGGTCCCCCAGAACCCTGTGAAGGCACTGTACAACTCTCACCTATGTTCCAGCAGGACCATGGTGGAGTGGGCATTCGGGGCACTCAAGCAGCACTGGAGGAGCCTTGCTGGCCACCTGGACTACACCGTGGAGACCTCTGCCCTGGTGATCGGGGCCTGCTGTGTGCTGCACAACATGTGCGAGACCGAGGGGGCTGCCCTGGAGTATCCGGATCCCAGTCGCCCCACAGACCCGGTGCCCCTGTATGTAAATGCTAACAACCCGTGAGAGTACCGTTATGCCAAGCGCATCCAGGATGCCCTAGCGAGGTGCATCAGCCGCAAGGCCGAGGTGTGAGGGAGAGCACCACCCCCACCACCCCAGTGGTGCACCCAGGGGACCCTGGGCCCTGCCCCTGCATGCCCCCCCAGATCCCCCTGTCACCCAGATAGTAGCACAGTAGACAGGACTTCATTTCACACATTTACTGTCACCCTATATACCTGTGCACCCTCACACCCACCACCACCCCATACCCCCACTGGTGCCCCCCCTCACACTGCCTTCCCCCTGGTCCCCCTTACCACCATGTGTCCGGGGTTGGCTCCGCAGCTGCCCAGTGGTGGACACCGAGCTCTATGATCTGGCTTCCCCCCTGCTGTCCATGTCCCCGTCAGTGTCCTGGGTCATCTCACTGGCCGGAGGGGTGGCAGGTGGTGGTAGGCTGGTCCCGGGAGTCTCANGGCTTTCACACAGGGAATGGAGTGAATAGGTCAGAAGGGAAAAGGAATGGGGTTGGAAACAGGTCACCACCACCGAATACCGCTACTCACAATTACTCAGGAAACAATATCACTATCACACTCACACTACTCACTCACTCACAAGAAGTGTTCCAGGGAAGGGATACACAGGAATCAGTCACTCTCCAAGAAAACGCTCTGGTCAATGGTGCAATAGAAACACAATCACTCCAGGGCCAGCCTCTCAAACTGATTATCGGCGGGTCTATTACCACCGCCGGTTCCTTATATGGGGTTAACCTTATTTGCAACAGGTGAGCCCAGGGCGGGGCCCCAAGCTGCCGCTGAGCTCAGCGCTGCTGTTACCCTCCTGTGGGGCGGGGCTAGGAGCATCCAGAAAGAGCAGTGTAGCTCCACCACCAACAGTGGCCTCCCCAACGCTCCCAGAGCACCCCCCACTGCAACAGCTGACAGGTCATGGGACCCTCGCCGCCATGCTGCCGCCGCCGCTCGGGTCCTGACACCAAAGGGGAGTGGCACTGTAGGGGGCACAGGCAGTCAATGATACTCAGCAGGACCAAGGCGGGTCGTGAAGGCAATGCAGAGAGCCAGACCCAGGCTTCAGACAAGGCAAGAACGCAGGAGAACTCTGGGTGCACAGGGAGATGGGGGCGAACCCCAGAGGGGACCCGGCCCCACAGGCAGGGCCAGATGCACCCTGGGAAGCAAATAGCACAGGTGCTCACCAGAGACAGCAGGGAGGGAGCCGTCAGCAGAACCTGCACCCCTGTCAGGGGCCAGAGTCCACACGGGGACAGGCAACCAGGGGCCAGGAGGCACCCATGACTCACAGTCAGCTGCTGGGGACCACCACAGGGCCAGGGGCCATGGGCCCTGCACAGTGAACCAAATGGGGCCAATGGATCATGCCTCAGTGGTACCCCAACAAGGACATGTGATGGGTGATCAGGTAGTAGGCCTTGAAGGGATCCTCCATGGACAACCCCAACTGCACATCAGAACGGGACCACACACCAGACAGCGCCAACAGCTCCACTGCAGAAAGCTCTGACACACAGCAGTCAGTAGCTGGGGGCCAAGGAAGCTGATCTATCTCCAGCAGCCGGTGATTATTATTATTTATTATTATTAAACATTTATAAAGCGCCAGTAACAACCTGGCGCTGTACAGAACATATAATCAGGTGCGGTCCCTACCTGTGGCTTACAATCTAAAAGACAAGGAGGGGGAGACAAGGAGAGGGGACAGCGGGAGAGACATGGGAGAAGACAAACAAACATTCAGGCGGATGCGAAGTCTCAGGTGCGTGTACTTGGCTTGGTTACAAGGTGGTCGGTAGCAGCAGTCAGCAGAGGAGGGCTGACAGTAAGAGCAAGGGGAAAGACTAGAGGGCATTGGGAAAGGCAGCATGGAAAAGGTGGGTCTTGAGGAGGGATTTGAAGGAGCGGAGGGAGGAGGCAAGGCGGATGTCGGCAGGGAGGGAGTTCCAGGCATGCGGGGCAGCGAGGGAGAAGGGACGAAGGCGGTTGGGCGAGCAGGAGAAACGAGGGAGAGCGAGGGAGGGGACAGAGGAAGAGCGGAGAGCGCGCGCAGGAGTGCGTAGGGCGATTAGGTCCGAGAGGTAAGGGGGAGCTTGGTCATGGAGCGATTTGAACGTGAAAACCAGGAGTTTGAACAGGATACGTTCAGGAAGGGGGAGCCAGTGAAGGGAGAGGAGGAGAGGCGTTACATGGTCGAAGCGACGGGCAGAGTGAATGATCTTGGCGGCAGAGTTTTGGATCGCAACAAGGGGGGACAGGTGGGAGCGAGGGAGGCCAGCAAGGAGGAGGTTGCAGTAGTCGAGGCGAGAGATAACCATGGCATGAACAAGGATTTTGGCCGAGGAGACAGATAGAAAGGGGCGTATGCGGGCAATGTTGAGGAGAGCGAATCGGCAGGATTTGGCCACAGAGTCAATGTAAGGTTTAAAGGAGAGGTGCGTGTCAAAAATGAAGCCCAAGCTGCGGGCACGGAGAACAGGACGGATGGTGACCCCATCAATGCAGACGGTCAGGTCAGAGGGAGAGGAGGGGGATGGAGGAAAAATGAGGAGTTCAGTCTTGGCCATGTTCAGTTTGAGTTGGCGTCGGGACATCCAGGCGGAGATATCAGAGAGGCAGTCGACGAGGCGTGAGCGGACAGAGGAGGAGAGAGAGGGGGTAGAGAGATAGAGTTGGGTGTCATCAGCATAGAGATGGTATTGGAACCCGTGGGAGGCAATAATTTCACCAAGGGACCGGGTGTAGATAGAGAAGAGGAGAGGGCCAAGGACAGAACCTTGGGGAACCCCAACCGAGAGGGGAAGGGAGGGGGAGGTCGACTCGGGGAGGGAGACATTAAAGGAGCGGTCAGAGAGGTAGGAGGAGAACCAGTCAAAGACAGAGCCACGGAAGCCCAAAGAGTAAAGCGAGTCCAAGAGGAGCGAGTGGTCGACAGTGTCAAAGGCAGCAGAGAGGTCAAGGAGGACAAGAACGGAGTAGTGGCGCTTCGATTTAGCGACAAGTAGATCATTGGTGATCTTGGCCAGGGCAGTTTCAGTAGAGTGGAGGGGGCGGAAGCCGGACTGGAGAGGGTCCAGGGAGGAGTTGGCAGAGAGGAGGTTCAGGCAGCGGGAGTAGACGACACGTTCCAGGAGCTTCGAAGCAAAGGGAAGGAGGGAGACCGGCCGGTAACTAGAGGGATCGAAAGGGTCCAGGGTAGGCTTTTTGAGGATGGGGGAGACAGTGGCATGTTTGAAGGCAGAGGGGAAGGAGCCTGTGGAAAGGGAGAGATTGACAACATGCAGAAGGGGGGGAGCGACAGTGGGAGCAATAGAGGTCAGGAGGCGGGAGGGGATCGGGTCAAGGGGGCAGGTGGAGGGGTTGGATGAAGAGAGAAGAGCAGAGATTTCCTGGAGAGAGGCAGGAGGGAAGGATGCGAGGAGGGAGGGGGGCGGGGGGCGGAGGGAGGCAATATCCCGACGGATCTTGTCAATCTTGGAGGTGAAGAACGATGCAAGATCCTGAGCAGCAAGGGAAGAGGGCGGAGGAGGGCAGGGGGGTTTGAGAAGGGAGTCGAAAGTAGAGAAAAGGCGGCGAGGGTCGCGGGAGAAAGATTCGATCCTAGAGGCATAATAGCGCTGCCTAGCTAGGGAGATAGCCGAGGAGAGGGAGGAGAGGGAGAATTTGTAATGGAGGAAGTCAGGGAGGGAGCGGGATTTGCGCCAGAGGCGTTCGGCAGCCCGGGCGCAGGAGCGGAGGTAGCGGATGGCAGGGGTAAGCCAGGGGCGGGGGTCGAGGGGGCGGACGGGGCGAGCAGAGGGGGGGGCAAGAGAGTCAAGGGTCGAGGAGAGAGAAGCGTTGAGAGCAGAGACAGCAGAGTCAGGGGAGGAGGAGGCGAAAACGGGGGGGAGAAGGGGGGAAAGATGTGCGGCAAACTCCGAGGGAGTAAGGGCCTGCATATTGCGGAAGGGGCGCATAGAGGGGGAGGCGGAGGGGGGTCGGTGGGAAAGGCTGAAGGAGCCGAGGAAGTGATCAGAACTAGGGAAGGGGTCAAAGGAGAGGTCAGTTAGAGAACAGTTTCGAGTGAAGACGAGGTCGAGGGAATGGCCGTCAGTATGAGTGGGGGAGTCGGTCCAGAGTCGGAGATTAAAGGAGGAAGCGAGAGAGAGAAAGCGGGAAACAGAGGGGGCGGAGGGCGTGTCAACGTGAATGTTGAAATCACCAAGGATAAGAGTGGGGATATCATCGGAGAGGAAGAAGGTGAGCCAGGATTCAAAGTCCGGGAGGAAAGAGGAGAGGGAACCCGGGGGGCGGTAGATGACAGCAACCCGAAGGTGTAGAGGGGAGTATAAGCGCACAGAGTGGGCCTCAAAGGAAGGGAAGGAGGAGGAGGGGGGAGGGGAGAGGGTTTTGAATTGGCAGTGCTTAGCAAGGAGCAAGCCCACACCACCACCCAGGCCCTCAGGGCGGGGGCGGTGAGAGAACGACAGGCCCCCGGAGGATAGAGCAGCCGGGGTAACAGAGTTGGAGGGCGTGATCCAGGTTTCCGTAAGAGCCAGGAGTTGAAAGGGGCGAGAGAGGAAGAGATCGTGGATGAAGGGAGCTTTAGCCACGGACGAGCGGCAGTTCCAGAGGGAGCAGGAAAAAGGCAATTGGTGTTTGGGAAGGCAGGGGATGCGGATGAGGTTGGGGGATGGGGAACGGCCTGGTTTGCGGGGTGTGAGTCGTGCACTGGCCTCGTATTGGCCACAATGGTCTGTGGAACACCTGGGTGTCGCGGGTTTGGGCCTAGGGGGAATGGGTAAGGGGGGATGAGGGTGGGGAGGGGGGATGGGCGTGGGTGAGAATAAGGGGTAGGTTGGCTGGAGAAAGGCCGCTGGTGATGGAAGAGGGAGAAGGAGGGGGTGCGTGAGAAAGGCTAGAAGGAGGGAGGTGATAGAGGGCGAGGAGGTGAGGGAGGTATAGGGAGGCATCATAGGTCCTCACTCCGGCCTCACAACGGCCACAAAACGGCCAGCGCCCTTTTGTCGCCGCCCTTCGGGCGCCGCCCAAGGGCTGCCGCCCGCTGGGGGCGGGCGGGCAGCTTTGGCCTGTGGCCTGGGCTGGGCCCTCCCAGGGGGTGGGGCCTCGCTCACCTGCAGGGGATGAGCCCTGCTGTTGCTGTTGCTGTTGCTATGGCGGCTGGGGGCTTCTGGCTGGCTGGGGGTGGAGCCCTGCCACCCGGCACAGCTGCAGGACACTAGTGCCCAGCCAGGCCATCTAATCAGGGCTCCAAGGACACAGTGTAGCAAAGAAGGAGATGAGGGGCATGGGTTGATGGCAGAAGGAATGCAGCTGCAACTGGAACAGCCGCACGTGCCGAGCCTGGTGCTTGGCCTCACGCACGGCCAGCAGGTGCACCCTATCGCACTCCCAGCCACACCTGCCCCACTCAGGAAGGCCAGGGCACCTGGGAGCAGCCCACCCACCGATCCTTCCCATACCTGGCCCGGCAGTAGACACCCCTACCCCCTGGGGCTAGCAACAGCATGGAGCAGGACAGGGAGCGAGCCTACTGCATGTTCCTGGCAGTCGCGGCCGAGTGGTACCACGCCCATATGGATCAACTGCGCATCCTGATCACAGAGGTGCGCCTGGGCACCTGGCTGCAGGTGCAAGTAACTTGGAGCGTTGTGTGGACCCAAAAGGCCCACCATGCCTGCAGGCGGTCACTGGCCCATCTCAGGGCACAGAGGGTGTCCGGGGCAGCCCAGCAGGCTGTGAGCCAAGGCTGGAGATGACCCACGGTGCTCCGAGAGGTGGCCGGGTACCTCCGAAGGGGGTCAGAGGTCCTGCGCCGGGGAATTATGCTCGCTATGCCCATTGACCAGTGGCTGTGGGTCACAGAGCGGGCGCAGGGCTGGTGGGCCAAGGATCTGGCCCACTGGGATGAGGCCACTTGGAGGGCCTACTTCAGGATGGACAAGCTCACCTTGCTATGGCTCACGGAGCTCCGAACACCCTGGCTAGAATGCCAGCACACCCCCATGAGGGCACCCATCCCCATGATCCAGCGGTTGGCCATTGGTGTGTGGGCCCTGGCAACGCCCGACTCCTGCCGGTCCATCTCCGAGCACTTCAGGGTCAGGCTGAGCACCATGGTCTGTATTCTCCGGGATGTCTGCGAGGCAGTGGAGGGGGTGCTCCTGGACAGAACAATCCAACTGGTGGACCAGAAGGCCGTGATTTTATTTATTTATTTATTTATTTATTTGATTTATACCCCTCCCCTCCTGAACACAGCTCGGGGCGGCTTCCAACAATAAAATCAATAAAACAGTTTAAAACATATAAAAATACAATCTCAAATATTGTATTGTATTAATGATGGCCGGTTTCACGGCCGGAAGCTTCCCCAACTGCATGTACACCATGGACGGCACCCACATTGAGATCCTCCGCCCTTCCGCAGTTGAGGCCATAGAGTATGTCAACAGGCACAGCTATCACTCCCTGCAGCTGCAGGCGGTTGTGGACCACCAGGGGAGGTTCATAGACATCTTCACGGGCAACTCTGGGTGAAGTCACAATGCCAGAATCATGACCATCTCCCCCTTCTATGCCAGGATGTTCTGGGGGGACTTTGTTGACATGGGGATGTCCTGGATTGAGGGGGTCCTGATGCCCCTGTATCCTGGGGGACCCAGCCTATCCCCTCACCCGGTGGCTCATGAAGGTGTACCCGGTCCCCCAGAACCCTGTGAAGGCACTGTACAACTCTCACCTATGTTCCAGCAGGACCATGGTGGAGTGGGCATTCGGGGCACTCAAGCAGCACTGGAGGAGCCTTGCTGGCCACCTGGACTACACCGTGGAGACCTCTGCCCTGGTGATCGGGGCCTGCTGTGTGCTGCACAACATGTGCGAGACCGAGGGGGCTGCCCTGGAGTATCCGGATCCCAGTCGCCCCACAGACCCGGTGCCCCTGTATGTAAATGCTAACAACCCGTGAGAGTACCGTTATGCCAAGCGCATCCAGGATGCCCTAGCGAGGTGCATCAGCCGCAAGGCCGAGGTGTGAGGGAGAGCACCACCCCCACCACCCCAGTGGTGCACCCAGGGGACCCTGGGCCCTGCCCCTGCATGCCCCCCCAGATCCCCCTGTCACCCAGATAGTAGCACAGTAGACAGGACTTCATTTCACACATTTACTGTCACCCTATATACCTGTGCACCCTCACACCCACCACCACCCCATACCCCCACTGGTGCCCCCCCTCACACTGCCTTCCCCCTGGTCCCCCTTACCACCATGTGTCCGGGGTTGGCTCCGCAGCTGCCCAGTGGTGGACACCGAGCTCTATGATCTGGCTTCCCCCCTGCTGTCCATGTCCCCGTCAGTGTCCTGGGTCATCTCACTGGCCGGAGGGGTGGCAGGTGGTGGTAGGCTGGTCCCGGGAGTCTCAGGGCCCCCCTGGGCAGCTGCACCTGCCCAGCGGCCAGGGACTGGGGGAAGCGGATGTGAGGGCCTTGCAGCCATGGAGGCAACTGGTACGGTGAAGGAGGCAGCTGGGGGGTTGGGGAGGGGGTGCCACAGGGCCCAGCAGGGGGCCCAGAACAGGCTGTGCGGCCAGGGGGCCTGGAGCCATGACATAGGCACATAGAGTGCCGGCATGGAGGAGCAGGGAGGTCGCAATGTCATGGGACCTGTCCATTTTAGCGGAGTGCTCCCACACCATGGCCTCGATGGAGTGCTCCAGCTGCCCAATCACCTCCACCTGCCTGCTATGCTCACGGCGCTCCCACCTCCGCTCTAGGTGCACCTCTGCCTGGAGCCTCTGGTCCCTTGCCTCCAACCACTCCAGGGACTGCTCTATGACCGCGTCCATCCTGTCCACAGCAGCAATCATCCGCTCCCCCTGTTCTGCCGAGGTCCGGACAATTTCCTCTGCCTGGTCCTCTCTCCAGCGGTGAACCCGTGCCTGGTGCTCCCTCATCTGTTGTGCCAGTGGGACAGGCCCGGGTGACCGTGGGTGCCCTGGATGCCCTGTAGGATGATGGAGGGATGGTCTGTTATCAAACCATGCACGTGCCCCCGGCCCTGGGATGGTCCCGGGTCTCGGAGGGCCAGAGGGGTTTCTCTCTTGGACCTGTCCCCCCGTGCCTTCCCCCTTTCAGTTTGCCTCACCTACTGGCTCCTGCTTCTGTCTGGCCTCCCGGGCGCCCCCCTCCTTGGCCACCTGGGTCCCTTGCTGGGGTGTTCTGTGCCCTGTGGGTGCATGATGGGGGGGTTGGTGGAGGGGTGCCTGGGGCCAGGCGGGCCTCGGGCCCCCATCCCGAGGTTTGCGGGGGCCCTGGGGACGGCTCGGTCTGTGTCTCCCCCCTGCCCCCTGGGCCCGGCCCTTCCCCACTCCCCCTGACTGCTCGCTTACCCTCTATGTCAGTCTCCGATCCCTCCAAGGTCGGCCCCTCCGGTGGTTGTTTTGTTGCTGGTTGCCTGGCAGTGATGCTGCGTGCATTGTCCATGGCTGGGGATCATTTTCTTTGGTTCCGCCCAGGGATTGGCGTCCAGACATTACTTTTTGTTGTTTCCCAGTGGGAATCTCTTTGACCATGCTTTCTGAGATTTTGCGCCAGGGAGCCCGGGAAGCGTGGTTGAAATTGACCCCATGTGTGTATTCAGCGTGGTGAACATCTGGTGGCCGCCTAACAGATGTTCAGGTTTCTTTGGCCCCGCCGCGGGATTGATAGTGGTTCACTGTGGCTGAGTGTGATCTCGTAACGTCTGAAAACACCCTTGTAAACAAGATGGAATATAAAAATGTTACAGCCGGGAATGCATTTTCAAGTCAATAGCTTATAACATCAGGACCCTTTATCTAATCTTTCTGAATTTTGGCAGAATTGTTAAACTTATGGAAAGACATAGTATTCCCAGGTCTCGTGCAAATTGGATGAAATATTTTAAAAAGTTGTAGCCAGGAATGTTTATGGAGCTTTTCATAAAATCACAACATTCAATTGCTTGTAAAATTGGTCCCATTTATCAAATATTTTCAAACTTTGGTAGATGTAGTGCACTCCATTTTGGGTACAATCTCCCCAAGTTTCATCAGAACTCAATAAGAAACAAAAATGTTATAGATGGAAATACATTTTTCATTTTTCTTTTCATTATTATTATTTGTCGTTCTTTTTGTTACAATAACAAAAAAGAAAATCAAAATTTTCATTTTTGTTATAATAATGAAAACAAAATGCACACCCCTAGTTACTTGACCAAGGTCAGTTTTTAAAATTAGGGTGATAAATCCTCACATCTGTGCCTAAACACTGTACACAGCCTGATTTATGAAGTGCTGAGCACACAGCAGCTCTCGGGTTGCTTAGGAACCTGAATTAAGGCACCCAGCTTTGAAATGCTTGGCTTGTGCGCACTATATTTTTGTCCTTTCATGTTCCACTAGAATCTGACTGAGAGAAGCTGACTTCCATTTGGTGTGTATAACCCTATCACTTCTCTGATCTATAGATGAGAATTACTCCCGTCAGGCTTGCACCGCCTTAGTGTTGTCTTGGAAAAAAAGAAATAATTTTGTCTATTTCATGAGCCTTTAAAGGCAAGTGACAAGTTATATCTCCTTTCAGCTGATGGAGAGTGAAATAAATGATGCTATATCTATGGTTATGAGGACTGATGGGCTGACTTTGAAAGCTAATAACAGTGAAAAATTTATAACAAGGAAATTCATTTTTAGTTTGGTGCAACTTTTGTACTAGTTTTCTAGACTTTTAAAAGAGTGGCAGAGTGGCTTCTGAATAGATTTAATATCAGTTGGTTTTAAATCTTTTTGTCACTAATATTAATCCAAATAATACAATCTTGAAAAAGCTTTTCACTTCCCTTTATAAGTAATAAACTGCTCCTCTTCAGAATGTGATATTCCAGTGTCAAGCACAAGCAAAGTGCTTTCAGTTTTGCCTTTCTGCTCAATATTCATCAGTTTCAGCTGTGTAACTCAGATCTGGAGTGTTGGAAGTGAAACCAAAAAATATGAACAGCAAGCTTAATTTGTTGGAATGCAAAATATACCTTGGGTGTTAATATATGGGAAGAGAGCCGCCTGGAGTCACTCTGTGCCCCCTTCCCACACACACACACACAGTAGCCACTCGCAGGCTCCAAAAGGAACCTGGAAGATAGGCAGATGTTTCTCCCTGCTACAGTCTGCTAACCTGTTCAGTGAGAAGCTTCAAGGAGATTTAGAAGCGCAGGTGTCTGGATGAGTGATGTTTGCTGTACTCTTGACTGTATCCCATTCCTCAGCTCAAGTGCTGGCATGACCGCAGGAGGGGATGAAGTTTTTTTGTTTTGTTTTTAAAAAAAGAAGAACAGTAGACAAGGTGGCTGTAGCCACCATCCTTACTGCGTCGCCCTGAGAGGCCCCATTGTGAGGAACCAGGAAGAGACCAGGAGCTAGATGGGAACGTGCACACTGGAGCAGCTACTGCCGCCGCCACTCCTAAGTCACTGCCGCCACCTGCTGCAGCCATAAGGTAAGTAGGGGGGGGCTCCTGGGTTGGGGGTTGCCTGCTGTGCCCTCTGGATTCCCATGTGGTGTGTGGGGGGGGGAGGGGTTACCTGCTGTGCCTCTGCATTGCCATGTGTTTTGTTGGGGGGGGGTTACCTGCTGTGCCTCTGCATTTCCATGTGTTTTTTTGTTTTGGGGGGGTGTTACCTGCTGTGCCTCTGCATTGCCATGTGTTTTGTTGGGGGGGGTTACCTGCTGTGCCCTCTGCATTGCCATGTGGTGTGTGGTGGGGAGGTTGCCTGCTGTGCCCTCTGGATTGCCATGTGTTTTAGGGGGGCACAGCATAAAGATGTCAGTACTGCAAATAAATAAAGAACTAATTTTTTTATTTTAGTAGCCTTGTTTTGTAACTTGATTGGGTCGCAGAATTTCCAATTTGGGGTTGCAGAATTTTGGGGAAAATATTGCAGAAGAATCGGGGCCCTGTTTATTGGTCAAAACAAACACCTTGACTTGGGCCTGGAAGACTATCAGCAGTCAATGCAGAGCTGGGGGCACCTGTGTAATATGCTCACAGTGGCCTGACCCCATAAGGAGATGGACTGCCACATTCTGCACTAGCTGCAGTCTCTGAACTGTCACCATGGGTACCCACATGTAGAGTGTGTTGCAATAGTCCAATCTCGAAGTAATGAAATCATGGATGATAGTGGCCAGGTCACTATCTGAAACATATGGCCGAAGGCGTCACACCATATGTAATTGGCGGAATGCACTCCTTGCCACAGCCCCCACCTGGTGATCTAAGCAGAGCTGCGGGTCAAGGAGCACGCTCAGACTGTGAATCTGGGGGACCAGTGGAGGGCAAATCCCATCAGAGACAGGAGCTGCTACATCCACTGCCTTACCCACTACTATCACTTCCATCTTGTCGGGATCCAACTTCAGTCGGCTTGCCCTTATCCAGTCCCCCACCGCCACCAGACATCAGGTAAGCACTGAGACTGCCGGGTCTGGTTCAGATGAAAAGGAATGGTAGAGTTGGGTGTCATCAGCATATTGATGACACTGCACCGCATACCATCTCATGACCTTGCCAAGCAGCTGCATGTACATGTTCAACAGGAGAGGGGACAGAATTGAAACCTTGTGGGACTCCACATGTGAAGTCTTGTGGAGATGAAAAACAGTCCCTGATCACCACATGCTGAATTCTTCCAGCCAGGAAAGGCAAAACCATTCAAGAACAATTCCGTCCACCCCAGTTCAGTCCCGCAAGAGAGTCACCAACTTCTCATGGTCAATGGTATCAAAATCAGCGAACAACTCTAACAGAATTAACAGAGTCGAAAGAACCTGGTACAGTTCGCAGCGGAGGTTGTCGAACAAAGCCACAAGCATAGTCTCAGTGCCATAACCCGGATGAAAGACGGACTGCAAGGGATCCAAATAACCAATGCAGTCTAGATGCCCCTGCAGCTGCTGAGCCATACCTGCTCAATAACCTTCCCTAAAAAGGGAAGGTTCGAGACTGGTCGGTAACTGGCGAGGGAGTCAATGTCAAATGATTTTTTTTTTGAGCAGAGACCACACCACTGCCTCTTTGAGGCAGCTTGGCACTCTGCCCCTCCCGAAGGGAGGTATTGATCACCCCCACCAGCAGCAGCCCCATAATATCCTAGCTGGCCTTAATCAGCCAGGACAGTCATGGATCAAGTTCACAAAAGGTGATCCTAACAGCCCCCCAAACATCCCCTGCCTCAGCGGACGACACCAACTCGAATTGACGCCACGAAACCACATATATGCATGATTCAGTCTCCTGCAGCCAGTCAGCACTCTGGTGGTCCTATGGGGACCCTCACTCTTTTGTTTTATCCTAATGGTGCCTTAATTGATGGCTGCCTTATTGACTACTTTAAGATAGACAACCAAATATAACACATCTTCATGTTCCACCTAGGAGTGACTTTTTGGGTTTCAAAGACATAGCTATAATGGAGACAGACAGTGAAGCCGTTTGATACAGTTTATGTATTATTTATTTATTTTATGAGTTTAAATCCCACCCCTCCTGCACTCAGGCAGCTCGGGGTGCCTCACATCAGCATCTCAGTTCCATCTCCTACAGATGTGAAGGAGCTTGGAGGTTCCATTCTATCGTTTGCATGATGACTCATTCCAGCCTAGCTATGCCCCTGATTGGCTTGGGCTGTGAACCAGCTAGAGACAGCTTATCATGAGAGGAAGACATTTTGTCTCTTGTCTCAGAATCCACTCAAATTTTTCCTTTGAAAAATTGGCTGCTGGAACTGGCTGTGTTTGTTTAGGCTAGAGAAACTACAGCTGAAACATTTAGTGACAAGCATCTGTTAAAAAACAAACCCCTCTTGGAACATATGCACCATGTGTCAGTGCAATATGCATTGGGAATTAGCATTTAATTAAAAGGGGATAGCTGCTAAATTCAGCCCTTGTATTGACAAATGTACTGAGCATGAAATGTGCTTTGCTTGTTGCATAGTCTCTTATTGAAAAAGAACTGCTGTCACTTTAGTGTTAAGACATCAGCTCTGCCTTTTCAGAATATTAGTGTCAATTTGCTATCACATGTGTATGATCTCTCGCTTAGTGTGTTGGAAACTGACAATAGAATAAGCAAGCCTAGTGCTGTTATTATCTGACTTTTGAGGAGAGATTTACCATAGCTTCATATCTGCCACCGGTGATTATATATATATGTTCCACAAACATTATATATATATATATATATATATATATATATATATATATATATATAATGTTTGTGGACTGCTCTGCAAAGATAGACATTCTATTCAGCTCATATACTAGGTTACAGATTGATAAAGAATCTAGACTGATGGGTGGGAGGGAGCAAATTATGCCATTATCCCCCACTGCCTCCTTGCACACTGCACCAGCACATTACGAGAAACAATTAGCTCCATCATACTTAGTAGAGACTACTGAATATCTCCTAGGCATTGCCCAGCAAAGAGCACCAGGACTAGGTCTGCAACTTGATCCTCAATATTTTCTTGATTCTTGCCAAGAAGCGAGATCAAAAAGGAGAAGTGAGAAAATCAGAAATCTCTACGTTGTCTCATGAAGATTCTTTTTTCTCAATTTTTAAAACAAATTACAAACCACTGTGCATGCATAAAATAGCCACTGAGGGCATTCTGTGCATGCCTGGCCCTTTTCCAAGGTGGTGCAGGCAGTGCCAGCACCTTTTTGGATAAGGGCAGCTAGTCTGAACATGCATAGAACAGCTGTCCATTTCCAAAGTGGTGCCGATACTGCCTGCACAATCTTGCGAAAGAACTGTACATGCGCAGAATGGATTTTTTTTTAGCAAGATTCTCATGAGATTCTAGAAACCCGTAGCGAGATTACTCTGAGATCTTGCTTCCCGATTCTCATGAGTTTCTCACAGATTCTTGTTTCAGTCCTAGCCAGGAAACATTGGGTGCTTTAAGACAGAAAACAGCTCTGCTACTGCCCATGCCAGCTGGCTTCACCCTTGGCTTGGCCTGTCTGTGTAGAGAGTGGACGCTGGATGTGAAAACTGGAGCAGGCTGCGTCTCCTCTGGGGCAGCCCCACTGGCAGTGCTTGGAGCATCTCAGAGCCCGGTATGTAGAATAGGCTGGCCAACCCAGGGGCAATGGCTGAAAGTGGAACTGCTGTCCATCTGTTGAGAAAGCGGCCTTTGAAAGTGACATACCTTGGCAGGGACTTCTGCAGAGCTGGGCTTTGCAGCGGTCCCAACTGTAGCCTGTCACTTCCAAAACTAGCAGCCTGTTGAGTCCCGCTTGAGCATCAATGGTGTCCATTCAGGCACCCCAGATTCATCTTTGGGTGCCTGCCTGCAGCTCTCAACCTAGCACACTGGGACCTTAACCCTGGTGAATTTTCCAGGTAGCATAAAAGGTTATTTATGCCATTAACATCTGAATATACTCGTTACACAGGTTTTTTTCCACATAGCTATTTGTTTTGAAATTGCCGTTTTCATATTACTGTAATTTTTCATATTGCTGAAGTGGAGATGTTGGTATAAAATAATGATAAAAGCCAGGCTTCAAGGGGTTTGTGCGTGCATCTGACAATTCTTTTCAAACATTTTAACACATTTTGAAAAACTGAAGTGAAGCCAAAGTTAGTAGCAATTGAATTTCTCATACATAAGGAAATTCATCTGGTCTTAGAGTGAAAGTAAGTTGGATTTAATTCCCTAAACTGAGCAAATGACATTGGAATTATTCATTCCCTAAACTGAGCCATGTGCAGCCACACAGCCCCCCCCCCTCTCCCGGCCACCTGCCCTTCGGGAGACGGGCGGGTGCCGCGGCCAATATGACTGCAGCGCCTGCCTACCCCCCCGGGACATTGACCATGGCCCAGAATCAGCAGCAATGATTCCGGACCGTGGTCAGGGGACAGACGTGATGCCCCCATTGATCACGGGTGGGAATCGCTTTGACCATGCAAACGGCCCTCCTCCGGGCAGGAGGGCCATTTGCGTGGTCAAAGTGATTCCCGCCCGTGATTCACGGGGGTGAACATCTGGCGGGAATCACGGTTTGCCCCAACAGACATTACGAGCTCACGGTCCCCATATGGGAATTGACCATGGTTCACCATGATCTCGTAACGTCTGAAAATACCCTATGTGTTAATAATGCACATGATGAATGTATTGCATATATGTTGGGCGGAAGAAGATGGGCACAGAAAGATAGAATACTACAGGAAAAAATGATTCCTTGTCAAGGGGACAAAAAGTTGTTTTCTTTTAAAACAACTATTATTCTTCCCAATAAGTCATTTTCAAAGAAAAAAATCACAGAGAGATGTTTTATGCTGAGATGAATACGAGAAGCAATTTTTATTTCAATAATTAGATTTTTGTGATGTACCTAGGCATGACAGTAGGAAAGCATTAGAATCAATAGCCATTATAGAGATAATATATCTTTTTCCTCCTTTTAAAATGGTCTGAACATAGTTAGCAATGGTGTCAGAATATCAAGTTAAACAAAATAACACCACACCATTCATTGTTATCTTGGGGTGATTAAAATCCATCCAGGTACTTTCATCCCTCAAAGTGTAAACTTGGATTTTCTTTTGACGGTTGACAAACAATGTCTTACAATTCTGAGAAGCAAAGCTCTCCAGCTGAGCAATTCTTACTAAATTATTCTGAGCAGAAAGAAGGGAAATATAGCAGCTATAAATTAGCTATCTACATACTATCGTGAATTCTACTATCTGACCCCTTGGAAGCCATTTTGAAAATTATGGGTTAGGGTTTGTCAGATTATAGAGGAACATGGAATTTGGACTGCTGTAACCTAGCTTTTCTATAGATCACCTGGTTTGTTTTTGGTCACCACCACAACTCTCTTGGCCACAATACTCAAACCACTTACTCTGAGTCTGAAGTAGTTGCATTAGTAGTTCCAGAAGTAGTTCCACACCCTCTCATGAGTGCCAACTGCCTGTGTTACAATGAGGGCACACAGGGGAACGTTCTCAGTTGCTGCCCCACAATTATGGAACCCCCTCTCTTTGGAGGTCTGCCTAAACCCGAGCCTGCTTGTCTTCCAGACAAGATGAATATAAGACCTTTTAGTTTGGTCAGGCATTTGGCAGGCAGGAATAGGGTTGGGTGGGATTGAGTAGGGCAGTGTGAGGACAAGGATTTATGGGTGGTTGGGGTGATGTTGGGGTTCTAAGAGATTTTCATGTGTTTTAATGTATTTTATATTTTTAATGTTGTAAGTCTCTCTGAGTCTATGGAGAAAGGCAGGGTAAAATGTGAAAAATAAATAAATTAAAATTAGTTGAATCCATTGAGACAGCTGGAGAAAGTGGTCTGTCTCTTTTGAGCAGAAGATTTCTCCCACTTCCATGCAACCAGCAAATGCACAGCAGTGTTCTTTGTGATCTCTCTCTCTCTCTTTAAATTTAGTGTAAGAGTAGTTGGTAGATGCCATATTCTTCAGGCCTTCCTTCTCCAAACAGGAAGTTTCCACTGCTTCTCCTTAAGTATAAGGAGACTTGCTTTACTCAATATAGTTGTGGGACTGACTCAGGTCCATATGATTCTATTCTATTCTAGAGATGCCTGCTAGTGATTAACATAGATAGGGTTTCATTCTAAAATTGTTTTAAAATGGGACATTTTCTATGTAGGGTTGGGTATCATCCCCACCCCCTTTAGTCCATTCCAAAGATACATTAAGATAGATGACAAGTATCTAGCATATGTGTTTTACGCTGTGCTCCCAAGAAAGAGTCAAATGTTAGTGAAAAAATGCTGTTGTTTTACTGAACCTACACCTGCTCCCCCTGCCCCCATGATATGGCATAAATATTTTATTGTTGTTTTCAGATGTCAGCTACGAGGACGTGAAGCCATTGAAGGGTTACATGTAAATTCCTAAATTTGCTTCAGTCACTCTACAATGGAAATCATCTTGTGTTTATTTCATATATATCCTGTGGTCATTATTTACAAATAAGGGTTGCAATCAAGAAAGCACTTGTGAGCTCGTAAGTGCCATTGAAGTCTCAAGCTTCTACATAGCTTCAGGATTGTGGCTAATGTTTTGTAGGGTCCCTCTTGAGCTGCTTTGAATCTTTCTATTGCCTGGTACTTGCAGCAGTGGCTACTTCCATATCAAGAAGTCTCTTTTGCTGTTGGGATCTGTAAGTGTCAAGGTCCTGTCACAACTATAAGATATTTTTCATGTACAGAATCCTATTGACTGCTGGGTCTAACATTTCAAATGTTAAGTATTCATTAACTTCTACCTATTCTCATCACTGTCACATTGTGCCCTCTTGTCACTTATTCCTATCTAGATCTGACATCACGAAACTGTCTTGCCAACCATGAAGCGTGCAGAAACTGTGCGATTTCAAAGAAAGAGATCACCAATAATTGAGGATCATATCCAGACAAACATTGTTGTGCGTGACAAAATATTATTTAAGCAATAAATCAAACTGTCATTTCCCATTCAGGGAAATTGATTTGTTAATCTGACCTTAGCTGTGAGAGTTTGAGTTGTGTTAAACATAATTTGTTTAATTACTCTCAAATAACAAGTTCTTATTAGGTAAAAAAAAAAATCTGACTGACATTTCAGGGCTGACTTTATTATGTTAATGAATGAGGCTTATGCTCTCCATGTCTGCTTGAATTTGTAGTTATCCAAGGCTATATTCTTTTACTTTCCCTTCTTTCAAATAAAAAGCTTGCTGGGGGGCAAAATGATGGTTCTTAAAATTAATGGTAACTGTCAATGAGACATAAAATATCATCAGGGACTAAGAACTATGCAGCAGGGTGAATTCTAATGTTTAGTGAAGTTTATAAGCTTGAAGCAGAATTTTTAAATGTGGCTAAGTCTAGAGTCATGAAACCACTTACTCCATAGTACTGTAACAGAGGTCAATGGAACTCCACCAGAGATAGTAACGAGAATTGTAGCTGAAGAGATCACACTGAGATGATATGGGTTGGCATGTTGAGCATGTGGCACGCTGCAACTGTTACTTATGTTGAGGCATTTTTTTGTAGGTATGGCAGAAGTAGATGTTGACTTGAGGAAAGGCTAGTGTGATTTAGCCTTTGGAAATGGGAAAATAATAACAGAAGCCAAGAACTACAGGCATTGGTGTTCTCTAGTCACTCTGGGCATTTTCAGACAAGACACTCTCCACCCACTATATATTTTGAAGGGCCGCATTGTTGTCCTATGATTGTCCTGCAATATGTATAGTGGGTGTGGAGCGTCTTGTCTGAAAACACCCTCTGTCTGTATCACTGCGTGTGGCCTCTTTGTATTATATACGTTAATTTCTCAGTTGATGGATTTTCTGTTGGGGTAACTTGGGTATGGTGAATCCTGCACTGGAGTAAGAGGATGGGTTGGATGATCTTTGAGATGATTTCCATCTCTGTGATGTGAGGTTCAGTAAAGGACAGAACAGGCTCAGTAAAGAAAATAAAAAGTTTTCTCTTTACAACTTGCATGTGTGTTAAACTAAGAGTAGCTAAGGACAAGTATCTGCTACAAAGTCAGGATAATGACTTGAACACTAAGAGGTAATTTTTCAAGGCAACTTCATTGACCTCTCACATATTTTCAGGATATTATTTAGTCTGAAGAACACAGCTCAGGTCCTGGATGTACTCAGCCTGTTCTAAAAACACAGGTAATACCCCTGCAGTTTAGGTCATCCAGCAGATGAGTAATTTTCTCTATAAAATGGAAGGAGCTGCATGTGTACTGTAATGAAGAAAGACTGTGTTACTTGAGCTCTAAAATGTGACTCAGCTGTGACTAACCAAACCTCCCCTCCAGTTCTGGTGCTTACATCAGCAATAGCTTTGTCTACCTGTAGCGTTTCCATTTTACAAACCTATTTCATTATGTTCCAAATGGTTGCTTTTAGGCACTCCATGGCATTCTTATTTACTGTAGTCTGAGCCAAAGCCAAGTAAGGTCAAGGGGAGTCTCTTTAAGGATTTCAATAAGTTTCAGACAAAATCTAGGAGGGAAGGTGATATAGTGCTTATGCGCTAACCTTCATGTTGACCATTATATGAGGAACTTCCAGAACTAACAGTGAATCTTTTCTGCTTGAACTAAAGAGCTAGGCTTCATAGTTGGGCTGGAACAGGCACAGTGTGGGAAGAACAGGAACCCAGAAATCCTGGGTTCTACTCCTCCCATTAACTGTCATGTGAACAATAAAATAAAATAAAAATATGAATTCTGTAATTAAGTACTGTATCTGCACAAAGGGACAAAATGAATGCATGGACTACCCTACCTCACTCCTCAACCATAATGGGTGATTTCAGACGTTACACAGTTAAATTCCCCACAGCGAACCCCACCCTGGTGTAAATGGCGTTACCGCAGGCCGTGGTGAGACGCACGGCCCCAACAGATGTGACAGGGGAGGCACCACCGGCTGAGGCCAACCAGAGAAAACACGGGCCGAGGGAACCCAACAATCATGATGCAGTGGCAAGAACCGCGGTGGGAGCCCCACAAGGCACCGGGGTTACGCAGATGCAAACATTGTCGCCTGAGGGCAAAAGAAGCCAAAGACGGCCGAGGGCCCCACCTAGGGAAGGGAAACATGAAGGGAGGGGGTAGAGGGAGCTGCAGTGCTCGCAGCGCTCACAAACAGTGGCCGCATGGAAGGCGCGCGTCTTCAAAATGAGAAGTGCACACACACAAATGAAGCAGCACACCCACACAACAAAGGGGAGCAGAGCACAGGGGAAGAGGGAGGCACACACCAGGGGGGGACAGGGAACCTGAGGAGGGGGGGTGGGGAGGGGCCAGCATGGCCAGCCAACCAGGAGGGGGAGGGGGCAGGAGCTCAGCGGGTAAGGGGACCCAGCAGCCCAAGGAGACAGGAAGCAGCACAAGGCACAGTGAAGCACAACAGGCGTTTATTGAGAACACAAGAGGCATCGGCCAGGTGCAGAGGCATACAGCACGGGAGCGCGTGGGGCCAGGGCGCAGGAGAAGGGGCTGCAGCAAGGGGGGCATGGGGTCCAGTCCAGGAGGAGGGGAACCTGCACAATGGCCTGCCACAGAGACAGGGTCGGATGGAGAAGCACACCCAGTGCGCGAGGGAAGGCACTGGACGAAGGCACGGAAAGCCCCCCCATCCGCACGGGGGAGGAAGGGCATGGGGGGCCCCCAGACACAAACTCCAAGACAGCCAGGGGGTCAGTTGAAGGCTGGTCCATGGTCGAGGGCCTCCAAGGTGGGGGATCAGCCCCAGCCCCAAGGAACAGGGGCCCCCAGGCCTGGCACAGGGGTGGGGGAGGCAGCTCACAGAGACTGAGGGATGTCAGTGACACAGCCACAGGAGGCCACACGGAGGGTTCTGGGGCAGTGGACACAGGTCCCAGGAGAGAGGGTGACAGGCAGGCAGGCGGAGGTGGGTCACAGGGTGTCCAGTCATCCCAAGGAAGCAGCAGGCATTGGTGCGAGCACTCAGGCCACAGGCGGAAGGAAGGCTCTGAGGAGGCAGCCGGATGTCAGATGGGCCCAGTGCATGCTAAACCCAGCTGCAGGGCCTCCCATCAGGTTGAGGGGGCTGAAGCAACATCAGGTGCACATAGCGGGGCCATTGCCACAGTCCCCAGCAGAAGCCTCAGCTGACAATGTGGAAGCAGAGCAGGTAGAAGGCCTCAAAGGAATCCACAGAGCTCATCCCGAGTTGCACATCAGAGCAGCTTCACACCTACAACAGGGCCGCCAGCTCAGGCCGGGGGGGGGCAAGGCCAAGCCATAATCATCCGCAGGGGGCCAGGACATGTGGGACAGATCTAGAAGACTGCAGTAGGCAGAACCGCGGGAGCGTGGATACCTATGGGCACCCTGCACACTGATGAAGTAGGACACGGCCAGGTCAGGGCCAGCCTCACACAGGCAGGTCACTTATCCCAGGAAAGCACACACACACAGAGCGGAGGCCATCTCAGCAGTACTCCATGCCACAAGCCCCCCCCCTCGTGTCCGGTAAGCACCCCTCGGGGAAGGGGGTGAGCCCCAGCTTCTCACAGTGAACGCGGCAGTCGCTAGCGGTTGCGACATAGCCAAAGTGCAGGCACTGATAGGCATCCAGTCAGGTGGGCAAGGAGCACAGGCAGTGCTGAACGATGGGCGAATGCCACAGGTCGCAAAGGGCCTTTCTCTCACGGGCGGTCCAGGCTCGGACAGAGTGCCAGGAGCCTCCGAGCGGAACCTCGGGTTGAGATGCAGCTGCCATGGTAGAACTCTTGGAGGGTCTGAGCCTCAGCGGCTGTGGGGGTAGCATGGGATGCATGGCTGGGGGGCTGGACAGGCAGACAGAGGCTGCCAAGGCTGATGGATAACGGCAGGATGGGAACAATGGGCCCGCTGTGGAGGGATGCGAAGGGAGTGGGCAGCGCACTACTGCCGGCATGCAAGGCTGGACAGCCCCATGCATACACACCAGCAAGAGGAGATAGAAACGGCAGCACGCACATGCACAGGGAGAAGGAACGGCCTAGGGGCCAAGGCCCCAGCCACGGGGGGCCACAAAGGGTACCCCCAATGTGGGACCACAGCCAGCACCGGACGGAGCGCAGTGGGGCCCCAGGGAACCCCACCCCCCCATCGCCATCGCCACCACCACCGGCTGACACCCCATGCAGGAGATGGAGCTCCCGGACTGATAGCCTAATGGACAGGGGGTGTGCAGCCACCGGTGTTCACCCATAGACTCATGGGGGAGGGGAAGCATGCACAATATGTGGCACAGGTGCGTGTTCATGGGTGGAAGCGAGCGCACGGTTCCCCAGCCGTGACCCCGACCAACATAGCGGCCACACCCACAGGGATGGATCGCGTCCAGCTGAAAGCTCACATAACCCTGCTACAGGCGGTTGCTGAGTGGTTCCAGGAGCACGTGGCGCTGCTAAGGCTCATAACAGAGGAGCTGGACGGGATGCATGTGGAGCAGTGGTACATGGCCAGGGTGTAGGCGCGCACCCGTCACGCAGGTAGCAGGGCCCGACGGCTCCTAGCCCTGGTGATGGCACTGTGCCTCGGACTGGCCTACAGTAGGCTGCTGCTACGAGCCAACAACCTACCAGCCGGCATCAGGGGTCTGCTGTCCAGGAGCGCATGGGAGAGGGCTGCCAGGTACCTAGCGCTGCAGCTAGCCATGCCCATCCAGAGGCGCACGTGGGCCGTGCTGAGGTCTCATCAGTGGTGGCAGAGGATGGTGGCATGGTAGGATGATGTCACCTGGGTCAGACACTTCCGAATGGACAGGCGCACCCTCATGCGCCTGGCAGAGTTGCTGATGGAGTGGCTCGATCCCCTGAGTACCGAAATGAGAGACTCCATTCCCATGCCACAGCGGGTCGCCATCACTGTGTGGGCCTTGGCCACCCCGGACTCCTGCCGGTCCATTGCCCAGCACTTTGGGGTGGGGCTCGCAACTGTGGCGTGCCTGGTGCGGGACTTCTGCGAGGCTGTGGAGGGGGTGCTCATGGAGCGCGTTATCCAGCTGGTTGATCAGGACACCGTTATGGTGGGTTTCTGGAACCTGGGCTTCCCCAATTGCCTGGGGGCAATTGATGGCACCCATATAGAGATCCTTCGGCCCCCAGACAACGATGCGGCCGAGTACATAAACTGGCATGGGTACCACTCGCTACAGCTCCAGGGCCTGCTGGACCATCAGGGGTGCTTCACGGACATATTCACTGGGCACTCGGGCTGCAACCACGCCGCACGCATCCTCACCATCTCCCCGCTGTTTGCCCGCATGTACAGGGGGGACTTCGCAGACATGTGGATGACCTGGATAGAGGGGGTGATGATGCCCCCACGTGGGGCTGCCCGAGAAACTGGTCCGGAGGTTGCAGCTGGTGCAGAATGCCGTGGCCCGTCTCCTGACGGGGGCGGGTCGCAGGGAGCACATGGCACCAGTGCTCCGGGCTCTGCACTGGNTGCAGCTGGTGCAGAATGCCGCGGCCCGTCTCCTGACGGGGGCGGGTCGCAGGGAGCACATGGCACCAGTGCTCCGGGCTCTGCACTGGCTGCCTATAAAGCACCGGGCCAGGTTCAAGGTGCTGGTTTTAACCTTTAAAGCCCTTCACGGCCTAGGCCCTGCCTATCTGCGGGATCGCCTCACTCCCCATGTACCAGTGCGACCCTTGAGATCGTCCGTGGGAGCCTTTTTGGAGGTTCCCCCGGCGAGGTGGGTGGCCACTGATGTTAGATCTTTTTCGGTGGTCGCCCCTGTGCTGTGGAATTCGCTTCCAGAGGAGGCTCGGCTGGCGCCCACTCTCCTGCTGTTTCGGCATATATGTAAGACCTGGCTGTTCCGTCAGGCTTTTGGCAGGGGGTAGGGGTGGGGTGGGGCTGGGGATAGGGATGGGGTTTTTCCCCATGTAGGGTATTTTAAATTGTTTTAAAATGTTATTATTGTTTTAAATGAAATGTTGTTCGCCGCCCCGGGCTGCCCTATGGGCAGGAGGGGCGGGATATAAATTTTAAAATAATAATAATAAAAAAAAAACATTGGCAACCCGGCATATCCCCTGAAGTGATGGCTGATGAAGGCATTCCCAGTGCCTGTAACCTCAGCTCAGCAGTGGTACAACACCTGCCTCAGCACAGCTCGCACTGTGGTTGAGAGGTCCTTCAGTGCCCTCAAGTAGCATTGGCGATGTCTAGCCGGCCGGCTGGAGTATACGGTGGAAACCTCCTCCCTTGTCATTGGAGCCTGCTGTGTCCTCCACAACATATGCGAGTCCGATGGGGCCACTCTGGAGAACCCCCCTTCCGCCGCCTGCCTGGTCCGGTACCACTGTATGCTGACGTGCCCAACCCCCGTGAGTATCGCTATGCCAAGCACATCAGGGCAGCGCTGGCTCATCACATCGAGTGCCTTTCCCGTCCCTGAGGCCCCTGTCTCCTGGACCCTCCCAACTGGACCTGCACCATGACCGCAGCCACACCGATGCTGATGGAGCCCTGTACCTGCATGAAATAAAGCACTCAGATGGATTTAGGTGTGCCAACGATGATTTATTGTGCTCCCCCAGTCCCGCCCAATACCCCGGTACACACGTGTGCCCTTGTGCCCATCCCCCCTCCCACCTCCCTCAGTGGTGCCAGGTGCCCACTCCCTTCCCCATCCCCTATGCTGCCCTGCCCCTCATGCTTTTGGGGTGGCTGGGGTTGCGGTGCTGGCAAGGCCTGTCGTGCGGCTGGTGGGGGTGGAGGGGGCACGTGTCCGGGTGCTAGCACGGCACCCGGCGGGGCTGCTGCCATGATGAAGGCACTCAGGGCCCCTGACTGCAGGAGAAGGGATGTGCCCTGCTCAAGTGAGTGGTCCAGTTTCCGTCCGTGCTCCACAGCCCAGTGGTCCTGCCAGTCTGAGTGCACCTGGAGTGTCGCCAGTTCATGTCCCACCTCAGCAGCGGCCGGTCCTTCCTCATCTCCACCACCAGGGCCAGGTTCCTCCCCTCCACCTGTTGCAGTGCCCTCGTTGTCCCCTCCTCCAGCCGTTTTACAGCCGCCAGCATCTCCTCCATCTGACGTGTGCTGGTTGCCACTAGCTCCTGTGCGAGATCCTCCCTCCGCCTGTGCACCTGATCTCGGTGGGCCCGCATCCGCTGGGCCGGTGGCACTGGCAGCCCCCGGCCACAGCTCTCCCGTGCTCGGTGTGGCTCTGTGGAGTGATAAATGGGTCGGTTCATCATGTGGGGTGCCTTTGCCCAGGCCCCCGTACCATCTCCATGCTCTGGGTGCTCCATCCCCCCGGCATGGGCACCACCCGCCTCCTGTGCCACTCCCTCTGCCTGTGCCTCATCCCTGATTTTGGGGCTGTGTGGGACGGACGCATCCCATCCCCTTCCACCGCCTTGGACTCCCTCCCATTGGGGTCCATGCGTGTGCCCTGCCTTGCCCTGCTCCCTCGATGTCCATTCCCTCCGAGGCTGGGTGGTTGCTAAAGCTGGTGTCTGCCTGGTCTCCAGGTCGGCAGCCCGTGAGGGTCAGGGGGATGGTCTCCTCCTTCCCCTCCTCAGAGTACGCTGGGGCGTGTGTGCCCTCACCAGAGGTAGGGCTGGGGGTGCATCTGCCGTGTGTGCCCAAGGTCCCTGGCATCTCCTCCGTGGTGTCAGTGACCTGTGCCCGGGTTTGCTCTGGGATCTCCGGCTGCCCTATAAATCTCCCTCCATGTGCCGCTTTTTGTTGGTTGCCCTCAGAGACGCTTCATGTTGTCACCATGGCCTATGGTCATTTCCTTCCACCGTGGCCGCGGTTTTCCCTTCAGATGTTACTTTTCCTTCACCCCTACTGTGATGAGCATTCACCACACTTCTCGACCTCCTCCCGCCCTGACCTCACGTAGCGTGGTTAGGTTCACCCCGGCCCGCATTTGATTGTGGTGAACATCTGGATGTGGGCCAACAGACATGCAAGGCTCTTTCACCGCCACCCACGTTTGACTGAGGTTGCCTGTAGTGAATGACGAAAACGTAGCATCTGAAATCACCCAATGTTCTTCAGACATAATGTTATGTATGGATCTGAGGGAGATGTTCAGTAGCTTAGCAACAGCATCCTCTTATAGCCCCTCATTCTCTCCAGTTTGCTCCTTTAATGCATACAGGCAGGCCCATGGATAATGCAGGGAAGGTTTGGCAGCCCTAAGCAAATTACTGCCTCATGGAACATTCTGTATGTCTCCAAAATAAGATTAAACAGCACAAAAAGCTGCACTCCCATCATGCAATTTTCCTTTCTTTTGGCAGCAATCTACTCAGTGTTTCAGCACAAGCATGGTCTCTCACTGACCACCTTCTCTCAATTCTGGCAACCAGGTGTCTCTGTTTTCCTGTTCCCTGGCTAACTAACTTCTCGATGGCTAATTAGAGTGTCAGTCTGAAATTGGACTGTGTGAAAGGGGGACGTGGGAGAATGTCAACAGAGGTTTGCAATTCTGAACTCATTGTGAGAGAAATCATTAGAAGTGTGGGAGAAAGCCTAGAGAGAGACCATTTTTGTAACAGGCTAACTCCTTTGGAAATCAACTGTAAAACCTGCCGGAGGAAATAAATATTAAATTCTGGAAATTTGCTAATCATAATCCTCTAGCTCAATAGTTCCCAAAACCTTTGCCCAGGTGACCACACGTTGAGTCTTAAATATAATCCCATAATCTCAGACAATGGGTGTGTGGCAGAGTAGAGCCACAGTGGGCTTTGAGCCCTTTAAGAGATTTTGCGCCAACATGGGGGAGGTGCCAGGAGGGCTGCAGGTTCTCTAATACAGCAAGGACAGAACCTAATTGAGAGCACACCTGTGTAAGTGTGTGGCACAAGTCAGCCCGAGAAGCATAAATCTGGCAGAGCCCAGGCTGTGGGAAATAGCCAAGGCAGAAGGAAGCTGCATGAAACTGTTGGTAGAGAAAGAGTCAGAAGGCAGGGTGGTGGTGGTGTTGATGTTTGATGATTGACTGATTGATTGAACTGTGGTTAAGGCCAGAGCTGAAGCCTGACCTGGGGAACTCAGGTAGGAAAGGAAATGTTGCCTGGACTGTTGATGGGACTTGGAGAGTTTGTCTATAATTAAGGGGCTTGCTGGGAAGCAGAGCCCAGGCTGAGAGCCTGGTGAAGTGTTTACAAGCAGAGAGGGGCTGCTTGGGAAAGAGCACCTCTGACTGGGAAGAGACTAGAAATGCAGCTGGATGTTTGCTTGGAAAGCTCTGGGAAACATAAGTATAACATTGCCATGCCTACATGTGGACCAAACCTGGATCTGTGCTGCTCCCATCTTTTTCTGGAGGTTTGTCAGGTATCCATTCCCATGCTTGCGTGTGTAAATGTGCACACAAACAGAGAAATACCTAGAGCTGCTATAACATATAGGCTGGAATCAAACATGATGATAGCCAACTGGAATTCATGTTTGGTCTGTGCAATCATATGTTTTGTACATCCAGCTTATTAAACAGGCAGCCCCTGCCTTTATTTCATCTGCTTGCCCATCATGGCCGCTTCTCAGCTGAGAGGTGTGCTAGAGGTCTCCCTGCAATCTCCCTCCCTGTCAGTCAGCCGAGAGGCATGCTGAGAACTCCCTCCCCTGCAGCTGCCTTTCAGCTGAAAGACACGGAGGGAAACTGCAATGAGAGAGATCAGCTGAGAGGTGGGGAAGGAGAGTGCAGGGAGGGAGGTCTCTAGCTGAGAGGCGGCCATGGGGGAAGGAGACTGCTACTGCTCCTGCCTCTCAGCTGGCTGGGTGCACTAGGAGGGACTCAACCCCAAAGCCCACAGGTCCTGTGCACACCCCCATTGTTGGCACATTGTGCTGTGCGGAAACCGCATGCATGCACATGTGGATGTGGGGGGAATTCACAGTACATGGGATTGGCTTGTATGTGCTGGCAAACTTGGATCCCGGCGAGGCTGTGAACCTAATTGACAAGACATGGACACATGGGCATCCATTAGCCCCCATGATGTCCCTGGACTCTGCTGTGAATGGTGGCTCTGTGGTGACCTCTTGGCAGATTACTAATAGAGGGGCTCACAGGAATGCACCTGGTGAAGCTATCGTCTTGTTGGATTCCATGAATAGAGAAACCCAAGACATGCAGAGTATACAAAATATTATTCGGGATGCTCCTGACACCATCGGCAGATGGCATGATCCCAGCTAAGATTCTGAATGTGTGTTTTGATCTTGATATGAACACTGGTTTGACCCTGTGTTCACCATGTGGTGCTGCTTAGACACACAGTCTATCTTGCGGCAAATTGGTGTTTTGCTCACCCCCAGTCTCAGCATGCAAGCGCTGTCACCTCATTCCCCATGTTGTACCGACTAACACGCCAGGCAATATCATTAGACACAGCGTTGGCCACGTCTTCAGCCAGAACAGCCAAATTGTCTTTGTGATGCAATGGTGTTCACATCGCGTGTTCAACAGGTGGCCAAAATAGTGTTGGGATTGTTATGGTGCTTACACACAATGGCCAAACACGTGCTTAGGGGTATTGACATCTGATCTTTGTTATGTCTAAAGATGCCCAATGTCTGCTTCTGCTGCAAAAATAGCAGATGCCAGTGTGAAGGAGTTTACTGTTTTTCAGGAGGTAAGAATCATTCTGTGTCCTATACACACATACATAGATAGTACTGAAGTGGAGCTAGTTCTGAGGGAGGTGAGCTCTGTAGTTAACATCACTGCCATGAACTATGCCAATGTACATATGCCAGGGAACTGGCTCCATACTGCGTGCATGAACTATGCCAATGTACATATGCCAGGGAACTGGCTCCATACTGCCTTTCCCCATGGATGTTACTGGTTTATTGTGTTGTTGATTTGTCATTTTAAACAGTGTATGTGTGTCTCCATGTTGTCTATTGGAAGCAGGCCACTTGCTGGTGTAGATAACTTAGCTCAGGGGTGGGGAACCTCGGGCCCAGAGCCAAAAACAGCCCACACTATTTTTTTTAATGGGCACCTTTCAAGTTCCTGAATCTGGACTACAGGATCATTGCTTGCCTCCAAGCACTGAAAAGTGAGCCCAAGGGAAGGGAGCGGATGGAGATGAGGGTGTGCACTAGGGATGGGCGAACACAGTTTGGAAGTTCGGACCAAACTTGAATAGTTCAGTCAACCAAACTGAACGTGCAAACCAAACTCAAATTTGAACATTCAGTTCAAATGCATTCGGTGAGTTCGGAATTGAATTTCCATTGGTTTCAATGGAAAACACATTATTGGCTGTAGATTTTTTTATTTTATGATAGGTGGATGAAACTTGTGTGATTATGCCTCCAATGGAAATCATTAAGTGTAACAAATTTCAAAATGATTAGATAAAGGCATCCAATTTTAGAAGCAGTTGAATCGTTGTATTTTGCAATATTCTACATATACATTTTTAGCTGTAACTTCTTCGTCTCACATCTAATGTATGTGAAACTTGTCTGAATTATACCCCTTCCAATATTTACTATCTTTACCAAATTTCAGAAGGATTTGAAAAAGGGTCTTGGTAGAGCCTGCTGCTACCCGGAAGTAGCAGGGGCTAAAAGCCCAGAGACAGCGGCTGGAGCCGCAGAGCCTGCTGCGGGGATCCTCTCTCCCATCTCCCCCCCACTTGGACTTACCTGCTTGCGGGTGGTGCCGGGGGGGGGCTGGTTTCCTCGCCGCCGCTGCCGGCATTGTCACCGCCGCCGCTTCCATCCCTGCCGCCACTGGGGCCGCCGCCGCTGCTGCTTCGTCCCCGCAGGATACCTGCGGGGACAAGAAGACCAACTAACTGTGAGTTGGGGGCAGGGGGGGGAACGCAGAGGGCAGCCATGTGGGCTGTCCTGTCCCCTCCCCCCCCACCCGGAAGTAGCAGGGGCTAAAAGCCCAGAGACAGCGGCTGGAGCCGCAGGGAGCCTGCTGCGGGGATCCT
>QEPC01011882.1:568905-599049 GCA_003113815.1 Sphenodon punctatus
GCCGTCCACATCCAGGGTTAATTCCCTCAGGACCTCCTGGAACCGCTGGGGTTCCATCAGCCTCCGACGGCGGACCATCCTCAGTGGTCCCTTCCCCTTCTGGAGAGGGTGTGCTAGAAGACCGGCCTGAAGGAAATAATGGTCCGTCCATGACAAGGGCACCGCTGTAACCTCCCCCACAACCGGACCCCCCGCCTCAAGGCCAGAACCGAAGATCAGGTCGAGGATATGTCCCCCCACGTGGGTCGGGCAGATAACTTCCTGGGACAAGTTCATGGTTGTCATGGCAGCCATGAACTCTCGCTCCGCCCCAACAAGACCGGCATCGGCGTGGATGTTGAAGTCCCCCAGAACCAAAGTCCTGGGGGAGCCCAACACCACCTCTGAGGCCAGCTCTGCTGAGCGGTAAGGGATGCTGCCAGGCAGGAAGGGGCCTGGTACACCAGCAGCACCCCTAGCTTGCCCCCAGCCAAGTCGAACACCACGTGAAGGGCCTCTATACCCATAATCTCCCAAACTGGATACCTCCTAACAGGCCAATCCTCCCTAAAATCAATAGCTACACACACACACCTGGCCGCCCGTGCGGGACTGATGCTGCACAGCATACCCGGCCGGAACAAGATCCGCCAAGATTGGACCGGCCTGATCATCCAGCCAGGTTTCTGTGATACATGTGAGGTCCACGGCCCCATCTCAGATTAAATCATGGATAATTGGGGCCTTGTTGACCACGGACCTCGCATTTACCAGCATCAACCCCCCGCATATTAACATTTGTTCATTCTTGTCCATTTCTTCTGCCTCTATTGCCTCTAGGATCAATAACCAAGTTGCCACCGGGTTTACGTGCTTGCTCTTTAGCTTTGCCAGCATCCTTTCCATTGTAAAATGAAAATAAATCAGATTTGAGAAATCCATTCCTTTATAGGCCATTCTCCTGTTAGTTTCCAGTGCCTTGCAATTATATTTGCTGCCGCTAAAAAAAGAATCTTGATCTAATTGAATGACTTTTTCCTCGGGATACACTCCAAATATGGCAAGTTCCAGTTTAAATTGAACCACTGCACCATTTACCCTGTTGATAAAAGCCCAAACCAGTTTCTCCAGAATTGCTGTACAACCACATAACCCCAAAAGCAATGCAGGAAAGTCCCTACCTGCCCACAGCCCTTCCAACACAATCCAGCTGGATTCTTACCTAAGTATTTCAGTTGCACTGGGGTGGTGTAATATCTAGTTGTCATTTTCAATTGTGTCTTTTACCTCAAGTGTTGAAGCACACATGTGCATGTGTAACTAGACCAGCTGAGTTATTTATTTATTCATTTTTTTAAACACACACAGGCCTTTTCTAACCTAAAGAAATCAAGAAAAGTGTTTTTCACATAGGCTGAACAGTAGCTATTGGAGCACATTCCTCTGCAATAATTTTTAATGACACATTAGCAGTGTACCAGCTACAATAAACTTTTACCTAAAGATATTGATGAATCGGTCAATGCTGGAGTTCATTATTGCTTCTACCTGTTTCCTAACAATGCATTACCAATTAATCTTATTGAGAGTAGTTCCCCTGCCAATGTTATTTTTCAAGTCAGGAAACCTTTCAGGGAGTTAATTTAACAAACAAGCTGCTGCTTTGGGATGGTGTCTGAGAACTTTGTCCATAACAAGAAAAGCCCAGGCAAGGATGTTTTTGTCCCTTTCCTCAAAATTGGTGTCTTACCACAGATACTAGTATTATTTTTCTGTTAATTGGTTAATAAATCAGGTGGCTGCACTTGGTGATGGAGTAGTGGGTGCGATGGGTCTAGTGATGATACCAAGAATTTTATCCCAGATGGTGGGTCTGTTGGGTCTTGCTCTGGCACTTGGGAGCTAACCCATCACCATTTTAGCGGTTAGGAAGGAATTCTCCATCAAAATCATAATGGATGTAGACTGAGTTCTTTTGCCCTTTCCCCTGCAACCTGGATATTTCTCACCATACTCATCACCATCATTGCAGATGCCCTTGGCTCTTCCTGTTCTGTACCTGTAGCACACGATGACCATTTTTAATAGGGCTAGTTTCCTCTCTTTTGGATACTTATGAGAAATACAGGTTGCAGGGCTGCATTGGAGCTGTTGCAGCCCTGTAACCTGTATTTCTCATAAGTGTTCTCTAAAGTTTGCATATCTGGTCACCCTACCTTGAATGCAATTACTAGCAGTTCTGTTGGAGCAAGCACTGAGGCCTGGGCTTCCATTCTGCTGCTACCACCTATCCACAGAAGTGGGCATGGGAACAGCCATAGGTGTATTTTCAGGGGGGCTGGAGGAAGATGGCAGTGATGGTTGAAGAGACCCATGTTGGGCCTCATTGAACCCAGCTTGGTTTCCACAGGGGTCCTGCAGATTCCAGCCTCCCTCTTTCCCAGTCCCACACCTTTGTGTGTTAACAGCTGCTCACATTAGACACAAACATCATGAGCTGCAGTGCAAGGCACCCCGTCATGCGGGGAGAGTACCGTGTAGGGAAAAGTGAAAGCAAAACCTGTGATAGAACAGTGTATCTTCTTGCAGCAGATCCCTATTGGGCATCACCAAAGTAGAATTAACTAATACTTGTGTCTCTATGCTATAGCAGAAATGACATGGGCTGATTTCCGATGTTACATGAGAGGGCCGGGAACGTGTGCAATTGCAACCATGGCTCTTTAATTGCAGGGATTAACACCTTTGAGAATGCACTAATCCCTTTTATCACAGGAGAACACTTGCACATTACCAGGTCCCCAAATGTAGTCTTTACAATGGTGCGTGTTCTCGTGTGATAAAAGGGTATTAATGCAGTCGCACAGGTGCTAAAAAATGCAATTACAGAGCTGTGGTCACAATTGCACAAGTTCCCACCCCTCCCATATAAGATTGAAAAGCAGCCTTATATTTAACAGCATTTTAATTCTACATGGTTACAAATTAAAAGGCTATACAATTATATCTTTATAACTATGCAATCTGGTATTGCTGAATTTCTTTATAACTACTAGTCTCATTGTGATCAGCATAGGACGTCACTGCCTTCCATGGTGCTGACCTTTATTGAAAAGGTGATGCCTTTCCCCCTCTTCAATAAAGAGGAGTGAATCTAAGCTGCAGTAGGCAACATATCAATGTCCGTGTCTATTTGCTTTCTGCCCCTTTTGATTTATTTTAATAGTGCTTGCTTTATGGCTAGTATGCAAATCCATTTGGAAAACATTTCCCCCCTTCCTTTCATGCCAGCTAAGTCCCTTTGAGCAATATCTAATACACAGCCATGAAAAAGTAACCTGTCTCAGAGTAGCAAAATTCATTAGGTCCTGTGATCTTCGACTGTTGCAGAGAATTCCTGGCCATGTTTTTATGATAGGAAATGCCTTTGTGGAATGGCTTCATTTGTTTTTACTGCATTGTTTCTTTTCAGATGAACACAAAATAATACCTATTGTAGTCATAGATAATACTGCTTGGCCTACACAGCAAAAAATACTTATACAACAGTTGTATCTGTATTTGTATCCATTACATCTCTAATGTGAGTAATTTTACCATGGGGAAAATGTAGACAATGCCGTGCATCTTTTGCTTCTATTTTTGTTTTCCATTTTAGTTGCATGAGCAGCCACAGTGGAACTCTGCTGTGCTAATTTCAGAGTAGGAAATCTCACTGTTTGTTAAATGTAATAATTGTTAGAAGATTCTTTTGAAGTGATAAAACCCACACTATTTTAAAAGGCCAGGCTTTTGGCTGTTCACCACACTAGAGGTGCTTTTAGACAGACGACCCGTGTGGTTCGTCTATCTAAAGATGCCCCCACCAGGTGTGCAAGCAAGGCAGACATTTGTAATTTTGTTATTAATTCGTTGTTATGTCACTTAGTATTTTGTAATTTTGTTATCTAGAAACGTGTTATTATTAAACGTTATTTTTTCACATTGATTTCTATGGGAAATAGATTTCTGGCTGTAACTTCATTTTTATCTGATTTGCTTGAAATTTGGACTGATTGTACCCATTAAAGGATTGACATTTCTGCTGGCCAATTGTCATTATAAACACAGGCAGGCAGACATAGGTATTGGTGCTGGAAGACATGACAGGGTATCAGCTTGCACACAGCACCCCGAGGGCAGGGAGGGGGCAGGCAGGACTTTTATAAGAGAGAGAGAGAGAGAGAGAGAGCGGGAGGGTGATTTCGGACGAGATGGAGCGGCATTCGCCCCATCCCGGAATCACCCAAATGATTCCCCACCGGGATCACTAGAGCACGTCCAACAGACGTGCTGGCTGATCCCGTCGGGGAATCGGGGAGGGGGTGGGGCCGCGCGACGCAACGTGAGGCCGCTTGGCCCCGCCCTCCCATGCTCCCCCGCCGTCTGCCCTCTGGGGAGATGGGCGGGCACTGCAGCCAATGTGGCGGCAGCGCTTACCCGAATTGACCATGGCCCGGAATCCTGCTGGCAATTCTGGGTCGTGGTTTCCGTACAGATGAGACGGGCCCTTTGATCATGGCAGAGAAGCTCATTCACCACGCGATCAGCGCCAGCCCTCCAGTTCTGCCAATCGCGTGGTGAATGTGATTCCCTGCTGCGATTGACCGTGGCAAACATCTGTGGGGGGAACTTCTGGTTCCCCAACAGATATTACGGGACCATTCCCCACCACAGGGTATTGACTGTGGTTGAGTGTGATCTCGTAACGTCTGAAAATACCCAGAGAGAGAGTGTCTGTACTGACAGCATCAGACACCAGGTGGAGGAGCAGGTCAGGTGGGCAATCAGGCAAGAGCAGCACTGGTAGTACCCCAAGATTATCCCTGCCAAATCTTCTAAATATTGGATAAAGGGCCCGTGATTCTACAAGCAATTGAAATTTTGTGCTTTATACACACATTTACAGCTATACTGTCTTTGTTTTCCATGAAATTTGGGTGAAATATGTGCCCATTGTACCCATCCTGAAAGGAATCATTCTTGTCAAGATTCAGGAAGTTTGAATAAAAGGTCCTGATTTTATAAGCAATTTAATCATTTCATGGCTTGTGCACACTTCTCCAGGTGTAACGTTTTCATTTTCCATCCAATTTGGATGAACTTTGGAAATGTTATTCCATTCACCCAAGGGAACATCCCTGAGAAATTTCAGAAGGATTGAATAAAGGCTTCCAATTGTATAAACAATATCATTTTCATGATTTCAACAGAAGTTGTGCAGATTAGTCCTGAAAATCTTGGGACAAAAATGAAAATTAAAGGAAATAACTGGGACTTCAGAGAGCAAGGCACAGTAGAGGTGGAAGTATTCTAGAAATCTAGAGATATGATGGACAATGGCTGGCCAACTGACATCCCAAACACATGTTGCAGCACTGCCACAGAGGACATAAGGGAATCTCATAGTGGCCCTTTCCTAAGCAGATGCATCCAACTTCCCAATAAGAAATGGGAGTGGGGAGGCTGTTGGGTGGTAGCAGCACAGGATGAGGATAGAGGACTGACATTTCTGCTGGCCAATTGTCATTACAAAGGCAGGCATGGGCATTGGCACCCGGATCCATGACAAGGTATTAACTTACAGACAGCACCCCAGGGAGTTTGGGGTGGTAAGACTTGTACAAGAGAGATAGAAAGAGATACAGCACTGGAAGTAGCAGACATCAAGTGGCAGTGGAGGAGCAGGTCAGGTGGGCAGGCAGGCATGAGCAACACTGGTAGTATCCCAAGAAGTGACAGGGTATCAACTTGCAGGCAGAACCCCAGGGGGGCAGGACATGTGTGTGTGTGTGTGTGAGAGAGAGAGAGATGCACTGTCAGGAGTAGGAGCAGTGGGCACCAGGTGGCGGTGCAGGAGCAAGGCAGGCAGGCATGAGCATTGATAATACCCCAAGACATGACAGGGTATCAACTTGAAGACAGCGCCCTAGAGGGGCAGGACTTGTGCGAAAGAGAGAGACAGACACATACTGGGAGAAGCAGCGGGCACCAGTTGGCAGTGGAGTTCCCACCTTACTGCCACTGCTGGGGACTGCTGCATTTGTCCCTGAGAGGTCCACAGGAGGAGAACCTGTAAGGGCCTCCACAGGAAGAGCAGGGGTTGCCTCCTCCTCACTCCCTCAGCACCTATATTGTGCACCAAAGGGCTATAGAGGGAGCCTGCTCCTACCGCAAGTCCTAGCGCTGCTGCTGCTGCTGCTGCTGCTGCTGCTGCTGCTGCTGCTCCTCCTCCTCCTCCTCCTCGTCCTCCTGATAGACTGGGGGTTCCTGGTAACAGAAGAGGCTGCCCTGCTGCTAGTAACCAAAGAGGGTTATCAATGGGTTGCTCGTAATGGGGGGGGGGACTCTGAGCCCAAGCAACTCCTCCCCCAAATACTGCCCAAGTGAGGTTGGCCTCTGGAGAGTAGTTTCAGGAGGAGAAGCCTGTCCAAAAGGACAGGTGGGTGGTGCCCCTGCCCTGCATTACCGACATCAGCAAGAACGTCCAGGCTGCCACATCAGTGGTGCCAGTGCTAGTGCTAGTGGGTGCTTCCAGGAGGGTACACTGCACCCTCCCTTTGACCCCCTCTCCAGTGCCACTGCTGGTGGAAGACTGGGGTTGCTTGTCCTCACTAGATCCTAAGCTGAACATCTCAGCTGCTCCCCCTTCTCCTACCCCGACAAGCACCACTGCTGCTTGGAGGGAAAGGCTGGTCTTTTCAAGTTGGGGGGGGCGGAGCGGGGGGCAGCTCCCAGCGGCAGGAGTGCTGCCAGCTCCTTCACATCCAAACCCCCTTCCAGATCCTGAGGGGCTGCCTGCCCCTGGCTTCATTGACCAACAGCCAGAATTCCCTTTCCTTCCCTTAGCCATGGTCACACAGACAGGTAATAGTTATATGCACCTACTACCTAACAATATGTACCTATTTATAATATATATGAAATATCTATCTGCTATCTATCTCTATATCTTATGTTCTATATCCCTATTGTATCCTATACCCTATAAGAGCTACCATAAACTATATCCTGGATAACACAGAGAAACTAACTACACTAATATATATGTACACGGGGAAGACAGACAGGGGAGTGTTAGGAATAATGGGGGTAGGGAAGGCATGGGGAAGGATTGCAGGTACTGGGGTTAGGTTTGAAACACAAGGGTTGTATAATGTGTGGGGATGGGTATTGTGGTGTGTTTGTTTGAGGAGAACTGAGGGGTAGTTTCAGAGACTAACCCAGAACAAGAACAAAAAGCCTGGCTGTGACAATATTTATTTATTTATTTTATTTATTAATATATTTATACCCCGCCCCTCCTGCAAACAGCTCGGAGCTTTGCAGTGCCCTCCCCACAGCTGCTGTGATTGATTCTGGGAGGCTGGAGCCTTGAGCAATCATAGAGTGCCATGCAAGTTGGATGTGCTTGCGGTACTCATTGGCCAGTGTAACCATTAGTCATGTCTCCTGGCTCTGTGCTGTCTGCTCCCCCCTCGCCTTCCAGGACTTGTTTACTAGTTTTTTCCCTCCCAAATGGCTGTTTGAGGGCCAGGCAAATACAAAATAATTACGAATCCCCAAATTTTGTAAATATTTCATAATTATGAAATTTGCATTTGTATTATAAATACAATGACAAAATAGCTAAATTTATTATTGTAATTATAATTATGAATGAATACAAAATGCACACCCCTGTCCGGAACATCCTGGAGCACCAAGAGAGCAGGCCAGCACTGGCCCAAAGCAGAGCAGCTGTTCGTCTACTCAGCAGACCCACGCAGCAGTTCCCCTTTTGACTAGCCATTGCCCCAGGCAATGCCATAGAGTTGTGGGCACCAACCTACAGCACTGGGTGATTGCCCACAACTCTATGGTGTGTGTATGTGGTGGGGGTGGTGCTGCACAGCAGGACTTCAGGCTGGGGAACCTGCCGGATCTGTCTGAAGCCGACCCAGGTGAAGCTGCAAGTGGGAAGATAGGGCGGGGGGGGGTGCTCCTCTGGAGCAGCTCTGGGGGAAGGCTGCCTCCTCATCCATCTAAAAGCACCCTACAAAGTGGTGTTATCTTTCTTGTCTCTAAGTCTGACTTTCCTTTAAAACTAGAGAAGCATCTGTCTCATTTTCCTGAAGGCCAAAGCATTTATTTTCCAAAGTTTTGGCTGGTCCCAAAAGCCTTCAGATAAATGGTGTTGTACTGTTTGAGGATAATTATCCTTGTAAGAATCTGCTTGTTTGTCAGCTCAGCATAGCCTTGCGGGGATACCCAAGTTGTTCCATTTACTCTGGAATGTGCAGTCTCCACCAGATGCCAAAAGAGACAACTCTAGACACAAACTTTAATAAGCACTCATCTCCTGAAAGCCCTCTGATGGATTTTTAAGAACGAATCTTAAAACAACTCCACATGGTGTGGACAGTAAGTTGTAAGCAATAAAGACTAGACTAGTGTAACACACTCTACATGGGGGTTACCCGTGGTGAGTTCAGAGACTGCAGCTGGTGCAGAATGCAACGGCCTGCCTCCTAACTGGGACGGGTCGCTGTGAGCACATCACTCCAGTGCTCCGAGTTCTGCACTAGCTGAGAATAGTCTTCCAGGCCTGGATACAAGGTGTTAGTACTTACCTATAAAGCCCTATACGCTCAGGGCTCCACCTATCTGCGGGACCGCCTCACCACCCACCCAGGCTTCTGGATCTACCCTGCAGTCTGCCGGGAGCACCTTTATTGAAGTCCCTCCGAGTGGTTTGGGGGGCAACTATGGAGAGGGCATTCTCTGTGGCCACACCTAGGTTGTAGAACTCGCTTCCAGCGGAGGCACCAGATCTCCCCTCCTTCATCCGAAAATGTAAGACATGGCTGTTCCACCAGGCTTTCGGTGAGGGAGATGGGTTGGATGAGGATTTTTGAGGGCTAGGGTTTGGGGGGTTCTTTTTTTATTTTGTAATAATTGGATTGAATTTTTATTTATATATATAAAATATATAGATCTTTTGTATTTTTAATCACCCCGAGCTGCTTTGGCAGGATGGGTGGGGTAAAAAATAGTTACATAAATAAATAAATAAATAAATAAATACAGTGAGTTAGCAAGACTGAAAATACAGCAGCTCAGAGCTCCAGCAGAGTACACAAACAAGCAGGCTTTTAAAGGGATGGCATTCTTCCAGCTTAAGTGTGTGGCATCTGGTAGGCTATGTGCAGCTATGAATGTATGTGCAGCTATGAATGTATGGCTAAACTTCACTGTTGAGAATAAATACAGCTATAGAACAACTAAATCTTCAAGGTGTGTGATCCTGAAGATACCAGCGCTATCCTTGGACTGTAGACTTTTATTTCGGACTCAGATCTGGCCACTGTCATCCATGCTTTCATCATCTTAGTGATGCTAGACTACTGCAATGCGCTCTACGTGGGGCTGCCCTTGGTGATGGTTCGGAGGCTTCAGCTAGTGCAGAATGTGGCAGCTCGTCTCATTATGGGGCTGTGTCACTGCGAGCACATAACACTTGTGCTCCGTTCACTGGCTACTGATAGTCTTCTGGACCCAATTAAAAGTGCTGGTGATGACCTTTAAAGACCTAAATGGCCTAGGCCCCATCTATCTGAGGGATCACCTGGCTCCCCATGTCCTATTGCAGCCTTTACAATCAGCTGAGTTCGTCTTCCTGGAGATTCCGTTTTTTCATCGGGTCTCAACTATGAGGAGGGTGTTCCCGGCCATCACACTGTTCCTATATAACTCCCTCCCTCAGGAAGTCTGCATGTTCAAGCCTGGTGGCCTTCTGTAGGCAATGTAAAACCATTGTGGTTCATTGGGCTTTTGGCAGCAGGGACTGAATTTAGGGAAGAAGGAGAGGCTGGCTAAGGGGGAGGAATGGTTGGGGTTGGGTACGGGATTGGGGTTTGGTGGGTGGGTTGCAGGCATTTGTTAGGGTGGGATAGGATGGGTGGGAGGTGTAGGAGTGGATTAGGTGGGGTGTTAGTTTTTTGTTGATATGAATGGTTTTTACTTTGTTTTTTTATTATTGTAAGCCACCGTGACCCTGCAGGAAGGGTGGCATAAAAATAGGAAGGAAGGAAGGAAGGAAGGAAGGAGTAATCCAGGCATTTGGTAGGGTGAGATAGGATGGGTGGGAGGTGTAGGGGTGGATGAGGTGGAGTGTTATTGGTTTTTTGTTGATATGAATGGTTTTTACTTTTTTTTATGATTGTAAGCCACCGTGACCCTGCTAGAAGGGTGACATAGAAAAATGAATGAATGAATGAATGAATGAATGAACAAAGAAGTAATCAAAATTCAATCCAGCCGGTTTTATGCCAAGGCAGCGTGTCTTATATGCACAGTACTTATTTTAGAGTGTGTTAGAGAACCTTGTTTTTCAAATGTATGATTCTAAGCTATGGGCCAATTGCATTTGTTGCCAGTGATTCATGTCCCCAATGCCTTTGCAGATGCAGTATGCTACTTCTGGTCAGATGGAGGCAGACATAGGCAGCTGCTCATATTGCAGAGCAGAACAGGAATGATCATCGCAGCTTACGCTCGTTGGCAGGAGCCTTGTGTCGGTACTGGGGAATTTGAGTCATGTATGATAGTGGGAAGGTTGGCTGCACACACCAGACCACACAGTCTAAAGCAATGTTTCCCAGACATTTGTCTATGAGACCTCATTTTGAGACATTAATGTGATCCCACATGTATATACAGGAGTGAAGACATATGAAGTATATCAGTTGAGGTCATGACATCATTTACAGATGGCATGACCCCATTTGCAGTCACAAGGCACATTTGGGAACTTCTGCTCTAGACTGATGGGATTTGGGCAGGAAGAGGTGAAAATTGGAAGAAAATGGGCTCCTGCTCAAACATTATGCTTCCAAACAGCACTTCCAGAGCAATGCATTCAGATTGTAGGATAGAGTCACCCCAGGATATCTCTACTCTCGATCCTCGGCTTTACCTCTCTCATTGTTCGGATAATCTGGATCCAAAGTAGAAACCCTGAAGTTTGTTGTTTTGCTCCGTACATATATATATATATATATATATATATACACACACACACACACACACACACACACACACACCCCTTCTCATCTGAGCACTGAAAAATTGTGATGCTAATCTTAGGGAAAAAGAGACCAGGAGTTGCTGGAGGAGAGTCCTGGTGAATTCTTGGTTGAACCAATGTAGGCTATATCCACTATGGCCCTTTTTACACAGACGCTCTAATACCCATAAAACGGGTGTTACATTTTATTATACATGTTGCAGGGCACCACTGCAGCCAATCACCATGGGCCCTGTGCACACATGATGCCTCCACCCAGTTCCTCTGGGTGGAGATGGGTGTTGGCCGGTGGGTGGGGAGCATTTCCCTGAGTGGAGATGGGTGGGGGCATCTGTGTAAACACCGCTTTCGGTGGATGTTGGTGAGTGTTTGCTCCTGGCTAACACCCATCTCCAACCACACCCACCCACGGAGCAACGGACTCTGGGTGTTAGAGAGTCTGTGTAAAAAGGGCCAATGCTGCATTTGTCCAGTTTGGCTGAAGCCTATATTCTTTCAGACAAGCCAATCCCCTTCCATTTTCTGGAGGAGGCAGTTTATCTGTCATATGTCGGCCAAGAGCAAGCTGCAGTGTGGTATTCATAACACTGTATACGCATTACAGTAATGCAGACCATTCCTTCAGACAGGTACATCTTACAGTACCAAAACATAAGAGCAATTGAAATGAGTCTTTCATCACAATATGGTAAAGCCTTGTGATTGGCCCCGTTGGGTAAACACTGTTAATTTTGACAAAGCCCTCTGAGACTGAATTCAAAATGAACTATATTATTTGAATTGAATTTCAAACTTATTTAGCAGCAGTTAAGAAAACATGCTTATATTTTAGACACTCTGCGCTATAACTGTATATAGGGTATAACAAATCCCAACTCAATACACATTTTAAGAAATTGACACACAAACCACAGTGGAAAAGTTTTTGGAAAATTTCATCTGAGATCTCAAACCACAACACTGTTTGAATGCATTTTATTTCAAAATGAAAAGAATTAACAGTACAATGACACAAACACTATTGAAAAATTCATGTGTCTATTGTAATTGTTGCCTTTCCCTTTCCTCCTTCTTTTGACTTCTCATAATTTGTATGTTGATGTCTGTGTCCAGTGTCATAATACTACTACTAACTATATTATTATTATTATTATTATTATTAGCATTTGTATAGCGCCAGCTGTGTACCTGGCATTTTACAGAACAATGAGATAGACGTGGTTCCTGCCTACGGCTTACAATCTAATACACTCGGAGGGGGTGGTGAGCGGGCTTTGTGCCGACCTGAACTGTGAACAGAGCTAGTTGATTGCACCTGTAACTGATGGTGGGGGGGAGCTACAAGGCACAGCCGGGGGATAAAAGAACTTCGCCGCCAGAGGCAGCACTGGAGGCATGTGCCGGGGCAGCGCGCCTAAGGGCTGCGTGCGCAAGGACGTGCCCTTGTGTGCGTGGCCTTAGGTGACAGCCAGGTGAGGCCGTACCCCCAGGGCCAGGGGGACAATAAGTACCTAGTTAGTGTGCCTTATTGGCTTGTTGCTTCCTGGGCTCAAAGAATTGGTGAGAAATACCTGTCCCCCTGATGCCATTATGTCGGAAAGGAAGAGGGGGAGAGCTGAGGGAGCAAGGGGCATGGCTATGCAGTTAAAAAAAAAACCAAACGGTGGAAGATTGATACCTTCATGGCCCTGCCGGCGCTTCAACCCCCGCTGCATATGGGAGGAGCACAAGAGCTCCCCCATGATTGTCCTGTTTTGTCCAGTAACACCCCCCTTGTAAGGCCGACCCTGGCGGTTACTCAGCAGTCTTCTACGCCGAGAAATATGCCGGACGATTTGGAGGGTTTTTCCTTTGCCGAAGAGTCTCTGCCCACAGCCAACTCAAGCTCTATAATGTCCTGCCTGGCTCATCATGTTTTCCTAACTGAATCATCGATGCGCTATGTTTTCCAGCATCTAAATAGGGTCTCCGTGGAACTTGGAACATCATCATCCCTGGTTCGAGCATCTTCTCAGGGCTTGGGTAAAGATTTGACTCCGAGGAGGGGGGAGCCGGTTGATAAGGCATTAACTGTCAGGGATAAGTGGACAAATACTAATACCAGCCCTAGCCATACGCAAGCGCTAAACCCTGACGTTATAGGTAGCCAAGTAGTAGGTACTGTTGAAAGGTCTGTGATCTGGAAATCGGTGTGATATTATCTCCATTGATCATTTAAGTATCAGGAAAGATCGTTGGGTTCTTAATGTGCTTTTTAATAAGCAAGAACTAGTGGATTTAATATTCCAGCAGGCGGAAACATTGGCATCTAGAAATGTCTACGTGGCAAGAACCATGCATTCAAGAGCCTCACAAGGGGTATTAAGAGCCCCGGGGGAGGGGCCCTCCCTAGTAGAGGGAGTGGTATCCCTACCCCGGGGGGGGGCCTGGAGTCAAAATGGAAAATGTCATGGGGGGGATTTTGCAGGGGGGGTCTAATAGACAAGATAGGACTTCTAACCCCTCTATTTCCAAACATTGTTTGGCTGCTCCCTCTGAGGAGGTCCAAATGGAATGGGATAATCCAACAGGTGGTAAAGATCCTGTTGCGCATTTATAATGTTTGAACCTCTACAGAGAAATAAATTGTGAAGGGAAGGCTATAATTCATGGGCAGAAAAGCAGCCCTAAGCCCCCAAGCCTAAATAAACAAATGTCACACATCTCAAGGGAGCAGGCTACCTTCATTGATCAAAGGGAAGGTATTTACCTCCAATTACGAAGGAGGGTTACGAAGCCGCAGAAGCAGTTGCTTGGATGCTCCAAGGGTGCTCAAGGTCTAAGAGCGGCAAGGGTTCCATCGTACTCTCAATGCATAATTACTCTGAATAACACTCTAGTATGTTGTGTGCCTTCCCAGGGGGCAGAGACGGGTGTATCAAACGAAGGAGCTTCGGTAAGGGGCGAAGCTGACCCCGCTCTGTCTGGGGGGTAGGGGTCCTTGAGCCTCTCTTCCAAACTAAGCAAACTTGCTCCCTGTATCGGGAGGTATTATCATCCCCGTCACCCAATATAAGATTTCCCAGGGTGGATATGGACCAGCTAGTGCAGACCCCAGTGGATTCAATTAAGCATAGTGGGGGAAGGAGAGAGGGGGGCAGGGTAGTGAGACTAGGAAGGGATAGTATTCCCATCCAGAACCTGCAAGGTTTGGCTCAGGGGGGCTGGGGTGGAAATGAGGTTGATGCAGTCTCAGTTTTCCATTTAGAGACTACCAGGTTAAATTAAGAACAAACGGCCTTGTCACAAGAGCGGTTGTTTAGTGACACCATGGGTGGTTGTAAGGAAGGCCTGGACCTGGACAAAATTTTTACTTACCAAACCAAGTGACTGAGGGAAACTGATGTATCCACACTGAGAATCCTTAGTTGGAATATCTCGGGTTGGAAGGAGCATCAGTTTGGTATAGATTTTAAGGATTTGATCAGAAACTGTGATATCCTCCTCTTGCAGGAGACGTGGGTGAATTACCAGATAAGATGGAAAGATGCTTTAAAAACAAGGGGAGGCTTAATGGAGGTATAGCCTTTTTTTACGAGCCTCGTTATTTTCCAAAGCTGAATTATTGACGTCAGTAGAGGCGCAATTTGGCTTATGGTACTGCATGACCAGGGAGGGGAAGGAAATATTGGTGGCTAATGCATATATTCCCCCGGCAATTTCAACATATTATATGCCGGCAATTTGGCCGCAAATGGAAGATGCTATTCAGGGTGCGCTCATTAGATTTCCGGGGGTGATGTTGGTTTTAGGCGGTGATTTGAATGTGCGGATAGGTAATCCGACTAACCTGGGAATAATAGGTGGTCTGGACTCCACTATAATCCCACCATTCAATAATATTTGAACCTCGAGGGATATAATGGTATGTCCAAGGGCTCCACTATTGGCCCAACTCTTAGAAAATTGGATTTGCAAATACTAAATGGTAGGGTACTTGGGGACCTCTTTGGGGAATATTCTTTCCACTCTACATTGGGGATGTGTGTGATCGATTATTTTCTGATGCAGCAAAACTATGTAAATGATGTTTTCGAGTTAAGGATTCTCGCCTCGCTGGAAACGGAACACTCACCGCTGGCCCTTAAGATCTGTGATTTCTTTAGGAATAAAAGGAGTCCAGTGCAGCCATCTAGTAAGCAAGGGATTGTTAAAAACCAACAAGTGAGGATACGGAAGAAATGGTCCCCTGATGTCCTAGCCCACTGTCTGCTGTGCTTGGAGTCAGAATTGGGCCAAGAACTAAGAGGTACAATCGAATGTACATCAAAAGGGGACATGTTAGCCTTTGAAACCCTAACAGAAGCCCTTGGGCAGATTTTGTCCTTTTGTCCCTCTGATAGAGCCCCTTGTAATCATACTGAGTCCTGGTTTGACGCCGCCTGTCACAGAGCCAGGAAGTCTTTGCGGCAGGTGGTGGGGAGGATGAAAGGGGTCCCCACGAAAGACACTAGAGCTAGGGTTGCTGCTGAAAGAAAACAATATAAACTCCTACTGATTAAGAAAAAGACCGAGTTCTATGAGCTGCAATGGACCAGGCTACAACAGGCGGTACTTTCTAAAGACTCCAAAAAAATTTGAGGCCTGATTGCAGGCACCCTGAGAAGTAGAGGCGCAATCCTGGAGAGTTTACCCTCTGCAGATAAATGGGAGGCTCATTTCACTACCCTATTTGCAGGCATAGAGACATGTATTATACCTCCTGACATTCAGCCGACTGACAGGTTCCCGGAGTGGCCGCTGGTTATGCCAGATGAAATTAAAGGGTTAATTTGCTCTCTTAAGGTGGGAAAAGCTCTGGGCAGTGATTTTATCCCCCCGGAGCTGTTGAAATGTAGCCCAGCATGGTGGGCAGGGGTTTTAGCCCCCCTTTTTACAACAATAAATGCGACAGGGATGATCCTGAGGCACTGGTCACGGAGCATAGTGGTCCCTATTTATAAAAAAGGAAATGCTCTGGACCCAGCCAATTATAGGCCTATTAGTTTATTACCAATCATAGGGAAACTTTACGCCAAGTTCCTGCTAGGTAAACTTGGGGCATGGCTTGATGCAGAGGGAATGATCTACCCAGAGCAGGTGGAATTCAGAGCAGGACAGTCGACAACTGATCAAGCATTTGTGCTGAGGACACTATTTGCCAAATACGCAGGGGTACAAGAAAATTGCCCCTCCCTTTACTGTTGTTTCGTGCACCTGCGGGCTGCTTTTGACTCCATTGACAGAGAGCATCTACGGACCAAGCTGGGATGCTCTTCAGTCTATGGGAGACTGCTTTTTCTAATGATTAAGCTTCACAACAATAACTCCCTGCAGGTTAGAGCTGGTTTAGGTCGCCCACTAACTAAGGTAATTAAATTTGATAGGGGTGTCCGACAGGGCTGCCTACTCGTGCCAGCCTTATTCAGTTTCTACCTCAATGACCTGGTCCCCTTCATGGAAAGAGCGGAGTTGCATGCCCCTAAGCTGGGCAGCAAGAGGCTGTCCCTGCTATTATATGCAGATGACACAGTGCTGCTTGCAATGTCCCAGGTTGGCCTGAGATGGGAAATGCATAGGCTTGCCCTTTATTGTAGTAGGGAAAATCTATCGATCAACTACGGAAAGACAAAGGTCTTAGTGGCGGGCAGATGTAGGAAGCAACATAGATGGTCTATTAATGATTCGGTGGTTGAACAAGTTTGTTCATTTAAGTACTTGGGAATAATTTTTCAGGCAACAGGGAGTTGGAAATTCCACCATGAGGCAGCACTGAAACAAGCACACAGCACAACTAAAGCCCTGATAAAATTCTTCTTTACTAAGGGAGGAAAGTTAATTGAACCGGCGATTTGCCTTTTTAAGGCTAAAGCTATCTCGCAGCTCTTATATGCTGTGCCAGTATGGGGTAGTGACCTGCTAGATAGGCTCGAAGCCCCGCAGAATATTTTTATTTGTTCTATTCTGGGGCTCCCCAAATGCACGCCGCGAGTGATTCTGAGAGCTGAGGCAGCAGTGCGAATGGTTAGATCACAGGCAATACTTTTGTTATTCAAATATTGGCTCAAAGTTGCCATGTGCCCGCCAAACCCCCAGTCCCTTATATCCTTTATACGAGATGATAGATCAATGATCCCCTGGTTGTATGACATCGAGATGGCATATGCCAGGCTAGGCCTGGATAAAGATCAATTAAGATCTTTGAACTACGATCAAGCAGTGGCAGAAATTAGGCTGAGGCTTTTGGATCAGGAGATCCAACTGGAAGAGGCGGTGTTACAAGCCCAGAAAACAGCCCCAGATTATTCCCGTTTCAGTCAGTCTGGGAGGCGGCTAGATTATTTAGCCTGGCCTCAGATGCGATCTCGGCGTGTAGTGACACTTATGAGATGTAACCTTTTTCCATCGGTGCTGGTGGAGGGGAGATACCTCCAGATCCCCCAAATCCTCAGACTATGTCGGAAGTGTAAGTTAGCGATAGTGGATTCCATAGCACACATTCTGCTCCACTGTACTGGGCACGACAAGCCGAGAAGGGACCGCTTGCTAAGATATATAAAAACCCTAGCTAGCTTTGTGGGAGATGAGGAGAGGGTTCGTATGCTATTGTGTGGGGATGACTCAAACTGCTCTAGAACAGTGGCGGTGTTTGGGAATAGAATTCTAGTGGCAGTAGTTCCCCCAAAGGAAGGAAAAGTCTAGGGGTCAAGCTTCGCCCGTAAAAGGGGTGGTACCCTATTGGTTAAGCTGGATAGAATAGCTCCAAAAGGTATGAGAACATCACGCCAGAGGGCGGTTATTCAAAAAAAGAGTTGTTCTGCCATCTGATTTATGTCAGGTTAGGCAACATGCTTGCCTTACCTTCTTCATTTATCCCTCCCAGAGAAAGGAGGGGAATAATGCCAAAGAATGATGTTCAAAGATTATGGGTATGTGTTGGTATACTTATTTGTATTATGTAATTTGGGTATTACAATTGTGACTGATTTTCGTTGCTGTTAAGCTTGGTTCTGGTTGGACAGGGTGGGATGGGGTTTGTAATTTTATGATGCTATGATTGTATATATGTTTTGACTTCGGCTACGGCTATAGCTAATGCCGTAAATAAATAAATAAACTACACTCGGAGGGGGAAGACAAGGAGAGGGGACATAGGGAAAGACAAGGGATAAAAACATTCAAGCGGATTCAAAGTCTCAGGTGCATTGTTCCAACTATTGTTATAATGTTTAAAATGAGTTATATATCACACTGCCTTCTCTTTCTTTAGTAGTGTTCTACTTCATCTTAACTACCTGTTTCCTCCCTCACCTATTCATACCGCTGGCTTTCATCATTAGGAACACTCTGATGTTCAGCAAAATAGCTTCCAAATATTTGCATCAAGTAATATGTTCCACTTTGTAACAGGCAGTGAAATTGTTCAGCAAAATGAGGCTTTTGTTATATATTAGAATGTTCTGAATAGCAGGCTTCCCAGAGGCAGGTGGTTTTAAATAGACTGAGCCAATTAACTGACTAATGTAGAAAAGGAACTGCAATCTGCTTTTAAAGCTAGTACCTTGAGAGCTGGTGATTGATAAAAAGGAGCTGTCAAAGGATTGCCAATAATGAAAATATGTACCAAAGGGAAATACTTTATAGATATACATACTTAGCAGCAGATTGTTAAGAGCTGACTGGAATTGGGTTCGCTTACCAGATAGCTGGCCAGTAGAGGTCGCTGCTACAGAGGTAAATCAGAACTGTAAACCGAGTGTCAGGCTAGAGTCAATTACAAGTTCAGTCTGATCAGCTGGCAAGCCATGAGGAAATGCAGAGGCTTAATTAGGAGCCAGGAGGGATGAGAAGCCTATGAATGTGCAGAGAAAAAACAAATCATTTCAATTTTGTTTCATTTTTGTTATTAAAATTGCATTTGTTTTCATTATTTTTTCGCTATTTGTTTTTATGTTTGTTGTTTGTTTTTGTTTTTGTTGTTTTTATTATTCTTCAGTAATTTCTGGTGATTTCCAGTATTATTGGTATTTTCCAGTAATTTCCAGTATATCAATAATACCAGAAATTGCTGGAAATTACAAAAAAAACCTAACAAACATGAAATTTTGGGGTGGTTTTGCTGTTACAATAACAAAAACGAAAATGACATTTTCGTTATGAAATGCACACCCCTAATTCTTCATTCTGCAGTCCCTCACTACCTCTCTTCCCTTATCTTCTCCTACACTCCTTCTCATGACCTCCAGTCATTGGGCAAGATGCTGTTACCTATGCCCTTCTCCTCCATTGTCAACTTCCAACTCTGTGCTTTTCACCTTACTGTACTGCATGCCTGGAACAATCTTCCTGAGTCGGTGTATCAGGCCTCCTCCCTGTCTGTACTTATCTCTATATAGGATTCTAGGGCTTTGACTTTTTTTAAAAATGGACATCTCAAAACTAAAACCACAACTGCCATATCCTCAGGTTTCAACAAAACTATATTGAAATATGTAATAATGACTTCAATTGAACTATGCCAAGTTACTAGATAGGGATGGTGGGGCTGATCCCAATTTATTTATTTTTTATTTTTATTTATTTTTTCAGAATTTTAGCACTTCTGACCATATCAAGGTTAGGGGAAGCATCTGAAAATGGAAAAAAATAAATAGAGATTGAGAAAGAAAACCTAGAACTAAGTTTAATTTCTGTTTGGTCTGATTTTTTCTGGGGTGTGTGTGCATATTAAAAAGGCAGTTTAAAAATAGAATGGGTGGGAAGAGGAAGGTAAATTAATAGGGATGGGTGAACAGAATGCGGTTTGGATGTTCGGTCGTTCAGTTCAAAACCCGAGTTCAGGTTTGATGGTTCGGTTCAGCCAATTTCAGGTTGGCCGAACTTGGCCGTACAGTCAAAAATAGCACAATCGAAACTGAAACTTAACCAAAACCAAAACTTAATATTTTTTTGCCCTGAAAAGATGTTCTTCCTGCCCCCGAACTCATCCAAACTCATCTGAACACAACCAAACTGTTCGGTCATTCGAGAGTTTGGTTCGGACGTTCAGTTTGGACGTTCGAACAGACCGAGTTCAGTCCGAACTCCGAACATCCGAACCACGTTCGCCCATCTCTATAAATTAATAATTAAGTTTTCTTATTCAATAATGTTAAAGTGGGCAACATTGTTTTAGAAGGAAATCAGGGAAAGGAGATTGATAGTTAACATGTAATGCCTAGGTGTGCAGTACTTGGACCGGGAGGTAGGGGGGACACCGGTTCAAGTCTCGCCTTATCCAGAAACTCATTGGGTGACCTTGGGCCAGTCACATCATTCTCGCAAGGATGTTTTGATCAAACTTAACCTCTGATCTTGAGGCTTAGACAACGATGAAGCAACTGAATCACTTCCCCTACTTGAGACCTTGCCTTGAAAACTCTCCTTTGTCTTTCGCTTTCTGATGGACTCTCTGCAAAATCTCCTCTTTGCTACACTGTGTCTGAAGGATGCTATATAAAAATGAATTGTGTTGTATTCACATAGATATCATCTTTGTTTCTCTGCTAGCACTCAGCATTGCATTTTAAAGCAATATTTTAAAATCCAATATGCTCGAAACCCCACAGGAACCTTGATTTAGAAGGGCATTAGTATGTTGCTGACACTTCCGGAATGGTGTGTAGAGTGAAATAGAAACACATTCATTATTTGAAGCAATTCTCGACAGTTGACTTCCCTTCCCAATTTCTGATCACTCTTGCACAATTAGAGCTGAAACAAAAAGTAGATTTTGTATCCATGGATGATATTTGCATGTTTGGATAGACTTCTGAATAGCTTAATGACTCCTGCAATTGAAATGGATATTTGCACATGCACTTATTTGGTGGTTCTGTATTGGATATTTGATCCATTTCAGTATTTCAGTTGTTTTGTTTGGTAATTTTGTTAATGTCAACATTTCAACTACTTAGTTTCATCTACCACATATTCATTCACATTAGTGGCAAAATGAAGCAACCAAAATGACTGAAATCCCAAATAAGCTAATGGATATATATAAAGTGGATATCCAATGAAGGAGGAGCTAATATTGCATTGTTGCATTTGAATTAGAAAGGGAAAATTTGTCAGATATAGACCCCGCAGTGGGGGGAGGTGGGTGTGAACCCATTCCCACAGGCACACACCCATCTCCACCCATCTCCATTGGAGCCCATTACTCTGTGTGTGGGTGATTGGTGGAAGTGGGGGGAGAACACAGAAACCCCCACTCACTGCCATCGGAGTTCCTACAGGCACCATCTCCACTGCTGGAAAATGAAAATGAAATTTAATTTTTGAAATAATTGGAAAATACTGAAAAATATATTTCCAGATATACCTTTTTTAGTTCTTCTTCAATTATGATAAAACTTGCAGATACTGTAACCCCAATGGAGCTTAGTAGGTTTACCAAATTTTGGAAGTATTGAGTAAAGGGAACCAATTTTATAAGCAATTGAATGTTGTAATTTTAAGAAAAACTGCATATGGATTCCTAGCTACAATTTATTTATCTTCTGTCCAATTGACATAAAACATGGTAATCCTATGTCATTTCCCAATATTACCAACCCTGCCAAATTTCAGAAATATTGGACAAAGAGTACTGATGTTATAAGATATTAACTTGAAAATGCATTTTTGGAGTAGTATTTTTAGATCCCATCCTGTTTACAAGACATTTGGCAGGAATGTATCCCATACCTTCCCTGTTATCTCTGCCAAACAACAGAACAATTTGATAAAGGTCTCCAATTTTATAAGAAATTGAAGTTATTCCTTTGAAGACCATTATTCAGATAAATATCAGCACATGCAGTGCCATTCAGAAGCAGGCACCTGGCATGTCAGGGGGAGGGAGGCTGTAGGAAGGAGGATGGGGAGCAACAAAAAACACTGACAGACACATTCACTGGCCAATTACTGCATGCTTCCAGCTTTACAGAACCAATCAGTGGTGGCTTTGAGATGGGCATAGAAGGGACATAACTGAAACTTTGGAGATAGCATCCCAGCAATCAGGAGACATGGGACACTTTCAGACATGCCCCGCATATTTGGGCTGCGGTGGAAAACGCGCAGCCGAAATATGCACAGGGATCAGCCAGCCTGAAAGAACCCTCCCTCCTCCCCCGCATGCAACTTTGCTGGCAAAGCCACACGGGATGCAGAGCTCGATTTCCTGCTCTGCGTCCCATGCATCTCTGTCAGCAGAGCTGCAAAGGGGGGGCCTTTCAGAACAGCGGATCCTCGCACATAGTTGGGCTGCGCATTCCCCCCCTGAAGCCCAAATATGTGCGGGGGGGCATGTCTGAAAGTGTCTCAAGTCTACACATCGAGGCTGGTCAATTATCATCACAATCACACCCTGCAGCACTGTGACAGAGGACATAAGAGAATCTCTATTGCTCTTTCCTAAACATATGCTTCCAACTTCCTAGTAACAAGTGGGCGAGAGAAGTTAGGGTGGTCACAGCATGATGATATTTGGTTGACATTTCTGCTGGCTAATTAGCATCACACACAGATCTTACACCACAGTGACACATAAGAAAATCCCCAATCATAGGCTCATTCTCTGCATATGCTTTACAGGTTTATAAAATTGGAACCCTTTATTACATTTTTCTGATATTTGGCATAGGTAATTCAGAGGCTGTGAGAGACAGCTTCCCTGAGTTGTTTTAGGAGTGGTGGGTAAAAATCCAATAAAATAAATAAATTAATAAATAAATACAGCCCTGCCAAATGTAATGCACACTGATTGGACTACAAGGATGTTACAGACAGACATACGTTTATAAGTTAATTTCTTATGCCACCAGGACTCTTTATTCAATCCTTCTGAAAGTTGGCATAGGTAGTAATCTTGGAGAGGGGTATAAACATGCCAAGTTTTAGCCACATTAGATGGGGGACAAAGGATTTACAGCCAGAAATGTATATGCAGATTTTTGCAAAATAACATAATTCAACTGCTTATAAAATTGGATTCCCTTATCCAATCTTTCTTAAATTTGGTCCTCCTAATACCTTCTATTGGAGGTACAGGTCTTCCAAATTTCATCCAAATATAATGAAAAATAATGAAGGAACAGCCAAAAATATATTTTCCATTTAAACTAATGGATTTGAAAACAAAAGCAAAAACGAAAATTTTGATATTTACGAAAATGAAATATTTAAATAATGAAAACAAAAAATGAAACTGAATAACAAAATGGGCCCTTGGTGCACACCTCTGTTGGTTACTCAGTACTTGGTAAAACCAAGTTGAATACTGAGATACTTGGAAAAAATGACTAATTTCAAATACTGAGTTTCATCACTAATAAATAAATATTAGTCAAGGGTGCGGAATCTGACTTCTGTGATCCAAGCGTGAACAGCAGGAAATGGATCACTGTATTATGATCTGTTGTGAACATCTCTGAAGCAACAGAAGCTGCCATTGTTGGAGCCAAGATATTATGCTAGATGGATCACTGGCCTGACCCAGATTGGAAGAGCATATGCCTTTATTTTCCCTTTCCCCATAAAAATATGTGTGACAGTTCATTCAACATATTCTGAGTGTTGTGAAAAATCCTGTTTGGGACATGCTGGGGAACAGGGGCCAGCGAATCATTGTGGGATTGGATCCAGAGTAGGTGCAGGACCAGTTCTGGCAATCTCGGGAACAGGTTGGGAGCTGATGCTCAAATGAGGAGGCAGGACAGATCAAAGGGCAGATAGACACAGAAGGCAAACAGGGTGGCAGAGCAGGCTCATGGATATTTGGTAAATGTAGACACTGAGTATGCTCAATGGCAAACCCTGAGACTTAGGCCCAGGCACATGGATGGGAAAGCAGGCGATCAGACAGGAAGGGGAAACATAGAGGAAGCAGACTGATGATCTGCCCAGCTTCATGTAGCTGAAAACCTGTCTTTTATATGGCAGGCATCCCACAAAGAGGCTGGGAGCATGGAGCAATATGAGGTGTACGGTGTGGGCCTGATCAGTACAGACAAAGCCTTTAGCAAAACCCCTGGGCACTATTCAGTTCTTGGTAGTGCTGAGGAGCCACCCACCATGCCGAAGGCCCCAAGAGCACTGGTTCCAGCCCTCGTCCTTACAAATTCTTTCGACTTTCTTCAGGGAGAGAGGGGAGAAATGCAGGCAAATCAGTAGTTGCATGAATAGGACAAGGCAACTGCATGTTGAGTTTGCAAGTGTCATGTGAATGTTCCTTCAGAATGTGGGTTTATGCCACTACCCACTCTTAAAAAAAAAACAAAAAAAAATGTTGTGTAAATGAGTTATTGGCCAGTTCCATGGAGTATGAGATTTTTTTTAAATAGCAAGGTGCAGAATAACTGTGACACTGGCCCTTTTAGGGGTTAGCACCAGCAAGGGTGAAGCAGGTGCTACCTCAGGCTCAGACACTATGTCAGATGCTGGACAGTGCCTGATGCCTGGGCTTGTTTGAGACAGCCCAAAGCCAGAATCCTGAACAAGTCTCAGTGCAGGGAGGTGTGTTTAGGAGGGATAGAAGCCAGGAAGGGCTCTGTCTCTGAGAGACTTTGGGAGGAACCTTGAGGAAGCAGTAGCAAGCTCTGCTTCAGAGAGAAGGCAGCCCAGAGCTAAGGGCTGAGCAAATACAGGTTTTGGAGAGTGATTAGGGAGATAGGAGTGTGAGCTGGGCTCTGTCTCTACCTGAACACTGCTTGAATGGCATGACCAAGCCAGAGGGTTTGACAGGCTACAGGATGGATTCATGCCTGGCCTGCAGAGCCTAGGGACAGGTTCTTATCTGGAGGACCCTTGTGAGTGTGAGAGTCTCCTCACTGGCCTGAGGAGGGACTGTGCTCAATCAGCCAGGCTTGATTGCAGAAGCCCCATGGCTCCTGGTCTGAACTCTTTAAATAGGACAGTTATGGTGGTGGCACTGTATACCTAATAGGGGTGTGCACCAGGCTCTCATGTTTTTTATGTTTTTCATTTTAGTTTTTGTTATTCAAAAATGTCCTTTTCTTTATCGTTAATGGCAATGTCGTTTTCATTTTCATTGTCATTGTCAGAATCCGCATCGGTACCATTTCAAACAAAGATTTTATTTTTGGTATTGGAATCGTTATCGATTCCGGTGCACAACTAATATCTATCTAAATCTAAGAGACACGGGGAAGGGAAAAGGAAAACTTATCTAATCAATTATCTATATAACTATTCTAATCTAATTTATATGTCTATATCTAATCTATACTACCTAACTATATATAATGTACAGGTAGGGGAGAAGGGCAGGGAAAAGTAGAAGGTAAAATGTAGGGTATGAGGAAGGAAAGGTATTGGTAATACAACGAGGGATTGGGAGGATTTTTTTCTGTGTAGCATTACAGTTCTGTAAATGCAACCCGACAAACAGAGCTCTCACAGAATGAGGAGAAAAAACTTGGCCCTTCTAATATAAAGGGTTGTAGTGCCCTCCCTCAGAGCCCCTGCTGATTGGTTGTGGGAGGCAGCAGGCATTGAGCAATCACAGAGTGCCATGAGACTACTAGGGCCTGCTTGTGCTGCTCATTGGCCAGCGATACATCCATCATATACTGCTGAGCTGCTCGCCCCTCCCAACAGAGGCACAGTCAGTTCAACCCTGTTTAGGGCTCTGAGATGTCTGCTCCCTCCTCCCCTCTCCACATTTTCCCTCCAAAACCCAACTGCCACAGCACTAATAATGATGACAATGATAACAAAATTGTTATTGTTATTGTTATCGATATCATTATTCTCAGTTGTCATTTTCATTACCGTTATTCTCTGTTGTCATTTTTGTTATTACAAAATGACAATTTTTGTTATTGTTATTGTAATAATGAAAACAACATGCACACCTCTAAATTGCCTAATAGGAATGTTGTATATATGAAATGTATGGTGGAGGACTGTATCCTAAATAAAGAGACACTTGAGCAAAGATTCCCCTACAAGAGTGACGTAGAGGCAGCATCCTGCAAGGACTCGCACTAGATATCCTCTACTTGTCAGCCGCCGCAGCCGCTGCCTGGCGCGGCGGCCCCCCCGAAGGCTCCAGGACCCCGCTTCACTCACCCAGAGTATAACGCCGCCTCCGGTACAGGCGCCCCCAGCCGGAGGCACTGAAGGCAAAAGCGGCCAGGAAAATGGCTCCCAGACTGGGCGAGACGCCCTGGAGCCCCGCCCCCCGTGCGTGCCTGGAGGCGCACAGAGCACTACAAAGGCCGGCACTGCAAGTGTAGCAGTGCCGGTGAACAGAGCTACAACCCTGGAGAGACTGGGCCCCCCCTGAGCTAAGTGGTGAAATTGACTACCTTTGTTTTGGATTGCTGTTTGTTCCTCCCTTTTCCTGCCCCTGTGTGCTATTGTGTTAGAGCGTGCCTCTGTCTTTCCTAGGATATTTGTGTATGTGTGACCTCCTGTTTCCCCCTGAACCAGAGTCCTGAGTGAGCGACTGAGAGCCTGCGGGCTCGCCCGATTGGGCCCCCCCCTTACCTGTCCTGGGACCATCCCTTCCTTCTTCCCCTGGAGTGTGTGAGCCCGTGAACCCTATCGTGAACCTTGGGACCCCTCCCCTGTGGACCAGGCACCTCCCTCACTTCTCCGCCCTACCCTTCCCCTGGCAAGCGCGAGTAGTGAGTTTGGACCCCTTTCCCTTCCCCAGCTCTGTGCCCTATGATGATAGGGGTCAATGTTCAGAGTGCGTAAGCACACAAACAGACCCACACACTATCCTGACGGGCTTCCTTTCCCCGCACTTCGCAAGCAGAGCTCCCTTGTCTGCAAGAGGGGTGAGCGGGTGGTGCTTCTCCCCTTCCTACCCCCCTCCCACTGACACTACTCTGTTGCAACAGCCATTTCTATTATTCTATATTTTACTTAAAGCACAGTCACCTTTCTCTTTTTATATGATACAAACTGCACCAAATGGCACCTTTCTGTAACAGTAAAGGGTGGGGGGAACTAACTCTTCTCCAGTAAGAGCAAGCCTCCAATTCTAGTATATTGTGCTTAGGTTTTGGGTACCAGACCAGATCTGATGTGCATTTCAGATTCAAATTAATCCATAATTGCCTGTAACAGGCCATTACGGATTAATCCAAAGCACACCACAGTGAAGTAGCCTGTCATTTGTAGATCCTCTCTTATGGATATGGGTTTCCCCCCACCCCTGGGGCACTGAAGTGTTACTTACTGGCTTCGGAGGCCTTGATTGAAGCTCCACTAGCCCACTGCTGTAGGGGTGGAGGCTTCCGGCAGGCTACTTCACTGTGGTGTGCTGCCAAGCTCCCTGTTCCAGAACATGCAAGTGAAAAAGAGCCCCTGCCCTTAACAAAAAAAGCAGAGGGCAAAATTCCATCCCCACCATTTTAATTAAGGGCAATGGCCATTTTGTACATGTGCAAAATGGCATGGTGGGGGGGAATAGTGGGTGGGCTGGGGTGGAGGGTGGTTCAGTGCTGGCCACCTGTTCATGTGGTCAGTGCCTTGGCCTGGCCACCCGGCTTCCTTGCAATGGAGGAGGTGGGATATGTCCTGCTCCCCGTGCAGGTCCTGAAGTGTGAAGGTAGCCCCAAGTGAAGCATAGGGAGAGCACCTAAGCACTATAATGCTGAATGTCTAAGTAGGCCCAGCTTAGTTGGACATGGCAGAGCCAGTTTGATGCTAAAAGCTGAGCTGAGGATTAAATAGAGGGGACAGCTGCAGAAGAGACAGGACCTGGGGAGAGCTCTTCCTCAGCCAGGAGCTGCTTGAGAGCAACAAGAAAGGCCCAGAGGAGGCAGGAGATATGCTGTGCTCTACCTCCCAAGTAAAGCCTGTGGGAAAGGCATGGCCCCAAGCTAAAGGGTTTGTCAGGCTACAGAAGAGACTCCTGTTTGGCCTTCAGAGATTCACACCGTTTTTAGACGAGGGAAATTGTAGCGCGGTAGTAAATTCTGACGGGCATTTTTAAACTTGCTTTTGTACCGCGTTTGATGTTCCAACGAGGTCAGTGTTTAAGAATTTTGGGGATGCGCATTATTTTCAGGGGTCCTCTGAGGGTTGGCTTCTATCCCATAGTGCTGTGCTGTGTAATTGTCTCGAGCGCTGTTCTTGTGATGTCATTATGAGGCGATCAGCTGGATGCTAGGAGCTCAACTGTCAGCAGCGGCAGCTGTAGAAGCTCCTCTGCTTGGTCTCTCTGGAGCCGCGGTTTGTTTCTCTCTGGTTTTTTTGTTTATTGGTTACTAGTTAACAACCATGATAGGGTGCATTGTTACAGTTGTTTGTAGCAATGGACCCTCAGGCGCTGACTACATTTGTAACTGCAGTGACGTGTTTTCTGTCTGTGGTGAACAATGGGCTTGTACTAATACAGGCAATAATGGAAGAGGAAGAGGATGATTTTTCTTTGACAGAGCCTTTTGGGATCCTGCTGACACAAGCAGCTGCTTTTCAAAATAATATGTCGCAGGTGAGCAATATGAGTGATGGAAGTGTCAACTTTTAAAAGTTTTATTAAGTAAAAAATTAAGTATTTAAAATGAAGGGGTTTGCTCAATTTTTACATTTACATATGTATTTCTTTTTTAAAATATTTACTTTCTAATAGTAAATATGAATTTATTCTAATTTTTTTATGTCACTGGTGACATCTTTACTGTTTTTACACTGTTTAATAATGTTAATGTAAGATAGACTATAAATATATATTTACAGAGTAATCAGGGCTGGCCCCAGGCACAGGGCCAGTGCAAGGGTACTGGGCGCCCTAGGTGAAACTTCAGCTTTGTGCCCCCCCCCCCATGATAATAATAAAAAATGAACATTTTGTAATGTTATGAATATAAATCCTGTATTTACATATATATTTTATACAGGAAAGGAGAACAATATAATATGGATTGATTGTGCATTCTCATTGTTCTTTATTGAAACAACTCTGGGTGAGCAGCACATCAACAACAACATCAACAGCTTACTATACTGACCAATATCAATATGTTTTTTTTAAAAAAAGCAACGGAATAAATACACTGGGTGAGCACATCAAAAACAACATCACTACACTGACCAGTATGGTCTTCAAAAACAACAAATGAGTAAATACACTGGGTGAGCACAACAACAACAACAACCTTACTATACTGACCAATATGGTCTTCAAAATAAATATGGAACAAGAAGATACCACGGTATATGAACAATAGAAATTATATACAAAACTTAAAAGTTAAATTAAGCTACCTTCCAAGCTGAAACTACATCAGTAAGTGACACTGACATAACCACTGGCATTGTTACACAGTTCACATCCCTTCTGCCAACAGAACCAAACAGCTGTACAACAGAAGAACCCTTCAGATCCCATCCTCTCCACAGCGCACAACACCTGCCCTGTACAATGTAGAGATTGCAAGTTTTTTGCAAGGAGATTAAGAACCAAACAAAACAGAACCAGAAAATAAACTATTTTTTTCACTCATCATGTAATAGGGTTGTGCAATATACTGCCACAATCCAATCCTTCAGCCACAGACACACAACCTGATCACATAAGCATGTTCATATTTAGTAACAACAGAACAAATGTCTTATTAAACAAACTTTAGAGTTTTATTTGTAACACCCAAGTCAAACTGAGAAACTTTCAATATTGCACATTGGAAAATGAGGGAAGCTATATACCCAGGTCCCTCACCCTGTAAACCTTTGGAAAATTGAACAAACATTGTACATAAAAACTACAGAAGCAGTGGGTGAGAAGCGGGCAGTTCTCACCTAGGGTACAGATATGTAAACTGAGGTCTTGTCAGAAAGGTCTAACACACTAGCCCACACAACACCTAAATCCAACATTTGGGTGATGAAGTCATCAATTAGACAGGGGCTTCCCCTTTGTCTCATGCCGGCCTGCCTGGCTCACATTGCATGCATCATGTGAATTAACTTTAAAGACGCTTTTGCCCTTCTTCAAACTGAAGGTTGTCTGTGCTCACTGCACCCTCAGTGAT
>QEPC01011882.1:611001-627177 GCA_003113815.1 Sphenodon punctatus
CAGTCAAAAATCTTCTTTTTTCCTCCCCAGGAAATCATCAGGCGAGCTGGGAATATTAGCCTTGGTGCTAACTCTCTTTCAATCAGAGTGGAAAAATATTTTCCCCACTTTAAATGCCTTTTCATTGTTTCAGCCGCATAATCTGGTTGTATTTTGACTGTCTGTTGCCTGAACATTATCTTCTGCTTAAGCCGGACCTGTCTCAGAATTTGTTCTTTTATTTGATAGTTTGCAAATTTAACGATGATAGGGAGAGGAGGGCCAGTTTCTTTAACCCTGGGACGGCCCACCCTGTGTGCTCTATCAATATTTGTTGTGTGGAATTGCTCTCTCTCAGGGAAATTTTCTTTTAGCAGGGCCCATATCAACTCATTGCTCTCTTCAGCTCTCCTGTTCTCCGGGATTCCATTAAACCTTAAATTGCCCCTTCACGACCTATTTTCAAGGTCCTCACATTTATCTTTTAGGAAATCAATTGCTTTTTTTGCCTCAGTAAGCTGCTGGCCTGTCACCAGGGCCTGGTCTCCTATAGAGGAGATTCTCCCCTCTGTTGCTTCCAGCCTTCTGGCCAGGCTTTCCAGATTCCTATTCCCTTCATCAACTTAGGATTTTATCCTCTTCATATCCATTTTGATTTCCAATCTCATTTGGGCCAATATCTTATGTAAAGACTTGCCTGTTCCAGAGTCCTTCCCTGACTCAGAGGAAAGTAGCTCCCTGTCAGACTCGTTGTCTGTTTCAGGTTCTGCAGGCCTCATGCTACTCCTGCTTGCCTCTTTCTCTGATTCTCTGGGCCTCACTGCAGATCCCAGCTCACAGAAGCGATCTAAGGCATTCTTTTGGGAGATCTTCTGTCTCTCTTTGTTCTTGCCAGCCATCCTTCTTTAATTCACTGCTTTTGCTTTGTTTTTTTTGTTTTTTTTTGGCACAACTAGGAGCTTGGGGAGGGGAGCCTAGGCAGTCCCCAGCTACTCAATTTCACACATGCGCCCCCTATATCCCCAGGCCACTTCTGAACTCACTGAACTTTGAAAACCAAGTATCATAACAAGCCTGTGTGGATGGCGCAAGAGAACTTCTCACAGCACTTTCAATTACTCTATTCCAAGATTCCACAGATGATCCGGAATCAGAATCAGGATAAGGTCTGCCTCTTGAGCCAACTGTCTGAACCGGGCAGTCTGAAATCGAGAGAGGGCATCAGCAATGGAATTGTCCACACCTGGGATTTGATTGGCATGAAACGATATTATACGTCAAGTAGCACAACACATAAGCCTGCACAAGCCACATGACCCTCTTGGATTTAGATGACAATTAATTGACAATGTGCACCACTGCCAAGTTGTCACACCAAAAACAAACACCTTTGTTCTGAAATTCCTCATGTCAAATTGTCACCGCTACCAACAATGGGAACAATTCCAAAAATGTCATGTGTCTAAGAAAAACAGGCCCCCATTCCGGCGGCCACCTCTCAGTGCACCATGCTTGCCTATAAAACATGCCAAAACTAAAACCACCGGCTGTGTTGGAATAAACTTGCAGCTCCACTCTCAGCTGCAGGTCTGCCCGCCAGAATGATATGCCAGTAAAGCTGTTAAGGAATTGCCAAATCCACTTGCATTGCATTGTTTATTCTAACCCAATGATGAGGAGCATGCGTCCCAACTGTAGCACTCTACAATCTAGCCAAAAATGCCCAACCCAGAGCAACAACTATGCAGTCAAAATTGAGGGAACCCAACAAAGACTGAAATTCCCTCAACTTAATCTTTCTCCGCTGCTTCACCCTTGCCACCTCCTCCCTCAATGGGATAAGTTTACTGGCTGGTAGCCTAGAATGTTCCTCTGCTGGATCTAGTTCAATGCCTTAATAGGTTAATCTATGCACTGGCTCTTCCGTTTTTTCTTCAGCTAACAGCACCCCGAGCTCAAGAGTAATTTTTTGAAAGGATTCCAGAAGGTGCACAGTCCCAAGAATCTGTGGAGCCCGCAAATAAAAAATCATCCAAATAATACAAGATATGTGCATCCCCGTCCTCCGCCTGACCAACCATTCCAGCACCCGACTAAAGGTCTCAAACGCCACACAGGAAATGGAACAGCCCATTGGCATGGCTTTGCTGTAATAATAACACCCTTCAAACCTGAATCCTAACAAATCAAAATCCCCCTGGGTACACTGGCAGGAGCCTGAAGGTCGATTTTATATCACATTTAGCCAGCTATGCCCCGCACCCACAGTCCTGAACCATGCACACCATTGAATCAAAAGAATATTTGACAGAAGAGAGTGCCGGGTCAATGACATCATTCACAGATCTCCCCCTAGGGTAAGACAAATGATGAATTAACCAATACTCCCCTGGGGCTTTCTTTGGTACAATGCCCAAAGGAGAAACTCTAAAGTTCTCTAGAGGAGGATCAGAGAAAGGACCGGCCACCCTGCCCTCCCCCACCTCCTTTGCAGTTTTAGTGTGTTACACATGTTCCAAACACTTAAGGGACAATAAATTAGGCAAAAGCCCCAAAACCCAAACTCCCCCAAAAGGAATCTGAAAACCTTCCTTAATCCCTAACAACAAATATATTGCTTCCGCCAGCTTAGGGTAACCCACTAACCACTCCTGAAGAATCTTGACCCTAATTGGAGTTGGGGCTCTTATTCTGCAGGATCTCTGGCCCAGGAGGAGCCCTCCGCAAGGGGGCAGCTACCCCTGCTCTTGGGTTTCCCTTGCTTGGCTCTAGGGCAGTTCAAGGTTGGATGATGCCCGAGGCAGGAAGTGCGATCATGCTGGAACTTGCACTGCTGACAAAAACACTCTCCCAGCTTGTTAAAATCCCAGCAAGCTAAGCTCCCTGCCCCGGACTTCCCTCCTTCAAAATGCTCAATTTCCCCTCTGTCACATGCCCCCTTTGTCAGGATATGCACGCTGTCTGTCTGAGTCTCAGTCCTGGACTGGAACATGCATTCTAACCATAATTCCCTGACATGAAGGTCCCATCTCATGTTGGGGTTCATGGAAACCCTCATCCTAAAAGTCTTGTCGTAATGAAACCACCCAGAGCCCTGAAAGGTCTTAGATGCCCTATGAATTATATCAAAATACTTCAGTATTGATGAAGCTCTCAATGCTTTTGCCTGAATCACCACACCCATATAAATGGTATAGGTGGGAACCCAATTGCTCCACTTACGATCGGCCTTTGGCTTTTTCATTTTCTCCTGATCCCTCTTGTCAGATTTATCGTTAGGATCAGGGATAGGCTCCCTGAAAAGGAGAACAAATATGTCGACATACTCTCCCTTCCAAATCCTTTCCTTGGTACAAATCAGGAGATGTTCCCCCAGCGGAGCAGACACCTCTGCATACGGGATAATAGATCCTACAAATTGCTGAGGGTGCCCCAAGGGCTGTGGCCCTTGTTGACACCCCCCCTCGAATTGGGGGGCGAATTACCCTGCTGACTTAACCCTTGCCATACCCCTGAGCAATTCGCCAGTAGCCCGGTGAAGGACAGCAAAGCCAGGGACCACTGTAAGGCCTGAGTCATCAGCCTAACCAACTTCCACCCTTCCCCATCCTGGTAAAACCCTTAATCGCTTGGTGCCCTGAGCCCCTGCTGATTAGCCCCCGCTAATCATGCGTAACTCCTGCATCCCGGGGGTTCCCACCCCCTTGACTGTGGGTCCCCCAGTCTCACTCCCTGACTCACCTATAAGGAGGCCACATTGCACACTGCCCATTGCCATTGCAATTCCTCCACCCTGGTCAAATCCTGCTGCCTCATTCTCCTTTTCCAGCTCCTCCAGCCTGCCAGCCAACACTCTTATCCTGACTGACAACTCCTTCTCTTCCCCGGCCAACCTAGGATGAGAAATGACAGACTGTCTCCCTAGGGGGCCTCCTCCAGCTGCACTATAAAGGGTCTGAGGACCTAACCCCCCTTTAGTCGCCCCACCAGACAGGCACCACCTGTCCTGCAAGGCCACAATCCAAGACTCTAGCTCCATCACCTCCCATCTCCATGTGACCTCCTGTGGATCCAAAGACTGACCATGAGGCTTAGTCACAAGGGGGGCCTGGGCCCAAGGAATGACTGGATGGTCCCCCCATAGGGATATGCGAACGCAGTTCGGATGTTCAGGGTTCAGGTTGAACCTGGCATGTTTGGTCGACCGAACTGAACGTCTGAACTGAACGTTCGAATGACTGAACAGTTCAGTTGAGTTTGGTTGAGTTCGGTGGCATTCTGGTGGGAAAAACATGGCAAACAAGCCCAGGGAGGAGGGGGGCCACCCAAGGAGCAGACTTCCTGACACCAGGTCTGGAGAGGCTTGAAATAGCAGCCTGCCTGCCCAATCACAAGCCCTCTTCACAGCTTCACAGGCTGTGATTGGCCATGAGCTAGGCTGATGCACAGGGGAGCCTTGCTTGACCTACTTTGCCCAGAGGAGGTCACTGCCCGTCATGCTCCAGTTAAAGAAACCGCCGACCTGCATCCTCCCCCGCTCGACCAGGGAGCTAACGGGGCCTGCCCCAATCCCCGTCTCCCCCAAGCCCAGAAAGTCCCTGAACAACAGGTGAAGGGAGCGATGCTGGTGAAGCCCCCTCATAGACTGCCCTCAATTTGTTGGCCACATTGTGCATCACCACGCACCCAATGGTGAAGGGTGTGCCTGGCATGATCCACTCCCTCACCATGGTGGTCAAGGGTGCCTTGATGTTCCCAGAAGTGTGGGGGCCATGGCGTCCATGACTTCCGCCTGAAGCAGGGCCCACCTATAACCTGCTTCGGGATCCCTCCTGCCACTGCCAAACGTTGCTGCCGGGTCCTGCCACCAGTGTGTCGTCAGTCACTGCCAGGTAGGCGTGTTGTGCATTCCTACTCGACCATAGGTTGGTGGTGAAGTGAACGGTGGCACCCCCAGCCCCTGCCAGCTGCTCCCTCCCTCACTCCTTTTAGGGATGTGCGAATAGAACCAAGTTCGGAAATTAAGTTTGGTTCGAAAATCGAGTTTGGTTCGAAAGTTCGGTTCGGTTGACCAAACTATTCGAGTTCGGTCGAATTCCAAACTTCCGAACTGAGTTTCTACATTCAAAACTGGGGTTTTGGGCCTTCGGAACTGATTCGGAATCGACCGAACAGTTTGGTCGAATAAGAGTTCGGTTCGAAAGTACAGTTCGGTCGACTGAACTGTTCAAGTTCAGTCTGAACTCTGAACTTCCAAACCGCGTTGGCACATCCCTAGCTCCTTTAAAGGCCGGTACAGGGCTGGCACCATCTGCCAACTCAGAGTAGTGCTGGCAGGCCTCCAGTTCTGCTCGATCTATGCTGTGCTGGGTTCTCCACTGTTCTAGTCATCATCAGGGCCGGGCGTTGCAGGCTGCCAGGCACTGACAGAGCAGAGGCCTGGCCAGGACTTGGTGGCTTCCACCTCTGGGGGCTGGGGGTTGCAGGATTCCAGGCATCAGTGGCAGCCTGACTCAGGGTGGTGTGCGACGGTAGCTTAAATGGGGGGGAGGAGGGGTCAGAAGCCAATCAGGTGCCTAAACCCCATGTCCCCGTCCACCGAGAAGGGCTGCCCATTGAGCGCAATCCTTTCCTCCAACATGCACGTGACTTTCAGTTGAAGGACAGCTTCCTCCCCAGTGCTTATATGCTGATGGACTGGGCAGCTTCCCCCACCACAGCTCCTCCATGGTGCACTGACGCTGCTGCTGCTGCTCCCCCCTAGCAGCGATACTGCTTCTGCTGCTATCGGCAGCTGTTAGAGCAGGATGATTGCCCGCTGATGAAGACAAATGACTAACCGCTGCAGTTGGGAACCTGCAGACATCGACTACCCCTGTCTGCCCGCATTGCAGCACAGCATTGTGACACCCCTTCAGGTGCCTCACCATGGCAGTTGTGCCAAGGTTGGTGAGCACCTGCCCATGCTTCACCGCCTTCTGTCACAAAGTGCACTGCACCTGCCTGGGATCATCCCCCACACCAACTTAAAATGCACCCAGATGGAGGACTTTTTGCCCCCTCCTTCCTTCTGGCCCGCACCGGGTGATGCACCACTGACAGTGCTGCTGGGAGGGGAAGAACATGGTGGCGACACAGCTCTTGGAGGGACAGTCATTGCCTCAACACCAGACATCTCCTCTGCAGAACTAGTGTCTGCCTCGCTGTCCCCAAAATGAGTGATGTCCCCCGAAGCGGAGTACTGGGACCCTGAGGCTGATCGACTGCCCATCATGGTGCTGCCACTCTCCCTGTTCCCCCTATAGCTGCTGCTGCTCCTCTCCCTGTGGCCATTGCCCAGGGATCAGGCCCTGCCTCTAGCAGCTGGGGTGGGATCCACCAGCCCTGGACTGCTGGAGATCACCTCAACAATGGGGGACATTGGTGGTCCTTGAGGAACATCCAACCCCAAAGCACCTGCTCCTGCAGCCACAGCAGAGACAGCCGCAGCCTCCTGGAGTGCAGGCCTTTCAGTGCCATGCATAGCAATATAGGATGCTGGCAGGAGGCGGCGCCAAACCACACCCTGGCTAGTGCCACTGCTGGGAGCCTCTGAAGCCCAACTGCCAAAATCAGGCCTGTGCAGTTTGGGGAATGGTGATGGGCTTAAGCTGCTGCTGATGCCTGCTGCCACTTCACTGGCACGGCCCCTGCCACCTCTGCAGCGTGCCCCATTGCCCGCCTTACGGGCAGCAGACCGGCCTCTCCTGCTTCCCTTCTCCATTTCTCCCACCCAAAGAATGCAGAGGAAGATTTTATATCACTACACACTATCTCTATCTATCTCTAAAACTAAGCTAACTCCTATGACTATCTATCTATAGTAACTATCTAATATCTAATATATATCTATATCTATCTACCCAGGGATGGTGGGGGAACACAGACAGCTCACAACAAACAACACAGGGAGGGGTACAAAACTGAAATGAAATCTAAATCAATCTAATACTACTCTAAATAAATCCAAAAACAGGGGAAGGAAATCAGGGATGGAATATATAAAGGGAGGATGGAAGGATTCAATGGAGGGTAGGGAGAAAGAACACAGGGAGGGCTTAAAAATAAAAATAACACCTAAATCTATCTAATCTAATCTAAATAAATGAAGCTACGGAGGTAAATGTGTGGGAATGGATGAAATAGGAGGAGGATGGCAATGGATTTGGGGGAACACAAACTGCTGGGAGAGGGAGACGTCTGAAAACGCCTGCTGACAGGATCAGTGTCTAGCTCAGAAGGAGTTGGAACGAGGGAGGGCAATTACTTTTGTTACTTGCTGTGCCCGCCTTACTCATGGACTAGGCGCCTGCAGCCTAGCCTGTGGCCAATCACAGACTGTGAAGCCAGTGGTCTGAAGAAAAGAGGGATGGTGATTGGGCAGGCTGATTGCTAGTTCAAGCCTCTCCACCCCTGGTGCCAGGAAGTCTGCTCCTCAGCTGTCCCCCCGTCCCTGGGCCTTCCAGCCCTGTTTTTCCTGCCCACACACCACCAAACACATCTGAACACCACTTCTGCGTTTGGTTTGGCCGTTCGGTTCAGCCGTCCGAACTGGCCGCGTTCGGTCCGAACACCGAATGGCCGAACTGCGTTCACACATCCCTACCACTTATCCCTTTGCTGCTGCTTCTGCTCACAATAGCTATAGTTGCATGCAACTACCTTGCCTGTATGGTGGACCCACAATGGGCCCACTACCTCCTCTGATGGGGTAAAATGCTGAAGTAACATTGACACAACACATCTAAAATTTGGAAGCCTTAATTACACATTATGGTACCACTTTCTCATGAGTGATTACCGTGATGTGTAAAAATGCCTTTCATCTCTTTTTGCACCAGGAGAGCAAGTCAAATATGGCTTGTACACTTTAAGGACTATGTAGATTGAAGCAGTCTAGCTTCGAGGTTATGAAGGCATGGATGATGGTAGTCAGATATGAATCTGGAACAAAGGGTTGCAGGCTCTCTTCTCATCAGATGGAGTTGATGCAAGACATTCCTCCTGACCACCACAGCAGCCTGACATTCCAGACACATGGATTCAGGAGTGTGACACAGCTGTGAGCCTGACTGACCAAGGGAAGCTGGACCCTGTCAATGAAAGGTATACTTATACCCCCCACTCCCACCCCAGCCACAGGACTGCCCCACCATCATCACTTCAGCATTGTCTGGATTCGGCTTAAATATGCTTGTCTGAATTGAGTCCACAATAGCATTCAGGCTCTGGGCAAGCACCATAAATTGCAGGAGAGAACGGGAGAGAGACTCCAAATGTCCATAAGCCTCAGATACACATTGAACAGGAGGGGAAACAAGCTGGAACCCTGAAGAATCCCATGGGAGATCCCAAGTAGACGATGGGAGACTGCCCATCACTACCTGTTCCGCTTGGGACTTCCCAAACAGGAATGAAGGGAACCACCAAAGAGCAGTCCCATGAACCCCTGCCAGGTTGTGCAGTCAGATCAAAACATCTCATGATCAACTGTATCAAAAGCTTCCCAAAAGGTCTAACTGGATCCACAGAGTATAATTTTCCTGTCTATCTCAAGGCCTAGATTATTGACCAAGGCCACAAGTGTAGTTTCACCAGGACGAAAGCCAGACTGTTATGGGTCCAGGAATTTAATGGCTTCCAGGGGTGTTAAAAATTAGTGCTTAGCATGTCAAGGCCCTACAGTACATGTGGGGCACCTCTGGAACATGGTCCTTTTGCAGCCTACCAGTGGCTGCCTAACAGCTTCTGGAGGTTTCCCTGAATCCCCATTAAACATGGCTTGGCTGTCTGGCCCACTAGCCACCAGAAAACCACGAAGCAGCAATGTCCCCTACATAGTAAAAAGGTCATACTGCCTAGCTCAGGGGTCTCATTCCCCCTCCCTCCAGCCCCACAGAATGTTCTAGCATATGGGGCCCTGCAGGAATAGGGAGGTTCCTTACTCCTGTGTCCTATAGAAATAACAATGTTGTATGAGCAATAATTTAGTGAGCCACAATATTGTTACTTAAATCCCAAATTCTAGTAGCAGGAGCTGTAATGAAAGAGTGTTTTTCTACACACCATAACATACATGTATACATATATAATTTGTCCCTTTTTTCATTCTAGCTGGTTAATTACCATTGGGTTACAAAGGCAGTGTTTGTTTCACTGAATAACTTATTTTGCTGAACATTCCCTTTGAAATCTTTCATCTGAGGAAGTTTTACCTGGTTTCTTTAATATTTCATTTGCAATACGCAGTGCAGCGGAGTAGAATTCTGACTTCTTTAGGCAACATTCTGCTGTCTTAAGCAGTTAGTGCTGGGACTTGAGAGAGAATTGTAGAAATCCCACTGGGCTGCAGGCTTTTTATGGCGATGGGTTAAATATCCCTACAGCTCACATGCTGTGCACGTGGGTAGATAAGCTGGATGTTTCCTGGAAATGTATATCTTCTTCCAGTCCTTATTTCTTACTGAGGCTTGCATTGCCCCATTGACAAAACTTTAAAAGTAGTTAATATGTCTATTGTGGATTTTAGCTTCTTTGGGCAGTCTAACCTCTAAAACATGTGGCCATTTAGCTGAAATACAGAAAGGTAGCCAAGAGCCTCACTTATGGTGAGCTTGAAAATCAATAGTGCTCCTCTATCCTTGGTCTAATGCAGCCGTCGTTAATCCCCAGGGAGTACACACGGCAGCATGGCTGCCTCCCCAGGAATCAACCTGAGGTACTCACTAGTCAGCGAATGTTGGCACATGCGTGTGCATGGGTGAGTATGAATTCAGAGGACATCAGAACTTCCCATTGAACTCAATGGGAAATTCTCCCATTGACTTCAATGGGAAGAACCTGGGAGAAACCTCCTTTACTCCACTGCCCCCACCCCATTCCTGGCCTTGGAAGGTGTGGGTGGGGATCCATTACCCCTAACATCCCCACCCACTGGGGCCTGGCTTTACCCCATCTCCTGGGGCCCCTGTACTTATAACACTTAATGTTGTTGGTCCCGATCTGGAGAGTGGGCGTCACGACTGCAGACTGGGCCTCTGGCTCTGGTACCGGCAGCTGGGCCTTCTCCACTGCTGGCTGGTGGCGGGAGCTCCGCTGGCAGGCTTCCAGGCCTTACCTGGCAGCATAGCCAGCTCCTGCCAGCAGCAGAGGAGGTCCAGCCACTGGCAGTGGACGAGCTCCTCTGCCGAGCAGCTGGGGTGTCTCTTCTTTCTTGTTCTCTTCAGGTCCAGTCCGAAGCTTGAAGAAAACACTGCTGGATCAGCAATGTGGCGACCCACATGAGCAAAATGGCCACAGAGGCTATTCTGTGCATGGGCAGCCCTAATCTGAAATGGTGCCGGCATCATTGGAACCATTTTGGAAGATGGCAGCTGTTCTGTGCATGCTTAGAATGGCTCCCCATGCATGTGCAGAACAGCTGCCAACACTGCCAGTGCCATTTTGGATTAGGGCTGCACATGCACAGAATGGCCTTGGCAGCCATTTGGTGCAAGTGCACTGCGCTGCTGCCAATCCGGCAGTGTTTTCTTCAAGCTACTGACCAGACCTGAAGAGAAGATGAAAGAAGAGAAGGCCCAGCTGCCTGGAAGAACAGCTGGCTCGTCTGCTGGTGTCTAGGCCCCCTCTGCTGCTGGTTGCTGGTGCGAGCTGGCACCGCTTGCCAGGCATCCAGGCCTTTTCTGCCGCCCCACAAAGGAGAAGGTCTGGTGATCTGGCAGCAGAACTGGCTCCCACCACCACCAGGCAGCAGCGGATGAGTCCTGGCTGCCAGTAGCAGAGCTGGTGGCCCAGCCAGCTGCCATAACCCCCACCCTCTGGACCCAGATCAGCAACATTAAGTGTTACAAGTCCAGGGGCTTTGGGGCTGGGGCTGGGGCTGGGGCTGGGGTATATCCTGGCCCTGGAGGGTGGGGGTGTTAGGGGTAATGGATCCCTACCCCCACACACTGAGGTCAGGAGTGGGGGTGGGATGGTCACCTTAGTGGTTTCTCTCAGTCTCACCTCCCTACGTTGGAAGGTTCTTTTCCCCATTGAAGTCAATGAGAAAGTTTCCCATTAACTTCATTGGGAAAAAAAACCGATACCAAGAAAACCGATACTAATAGGAGAACCAAGTTCTGAGGGAGTTGATACAGAGAGAAGCTGAAATGGGAAGTTTGCCCAGAGTCCAATCCCTATTATTGGGTAATATGCAGTTCTCCTCCTGGTGACTGACACAACAGCCAGCTCCTCCTCCTCCTCCTCCTCCTTCTCTAGAACGGTGAAAAGGTGAGTAGTGGGGTAAAGGTTCAAATATGAGGCTTTTGGTGTGCTGAAGGTGTGGTTTCTTGCATATGTAAGCTTTCTTTTAAAAACAATAACCAAAATAGTTAGGTAGGGCTTTTTTCCAGTGTGATAGATTCTCTTTTGTCTACTTACTTTATAATGTTCCCTTATATAAAGATGATTTGAACCCTTGGCCAAATTTCCTTTGGTTCACCATCAAAGTTCCTTGAACAACTTCTGGTTTACCCTTTTCATTCAGTCATGGCAAAGATGCACAAAGACATTATGCACAGAAAGATTTGTTTGTTAGATCTAGAACCTTAAATGAGTACTCCAGTTGGGCTCACTAAATAGGTTTTGGGGCAGCTACCCTAAAGAATCTGGGTTGCATCCTTTCTGTCAACTGGCCTATAAAATGAGTGGACCTGTCCACAGAGGTGGTTGTGTGTTCTGAGATGAAAAGCAATGTGGTTCTTTGGTAGCTTAGCAAAAAATACAGACATAATGGGTGAATAATACTATTAATTTCAGCTCTACCATGAATCCATCCTATATCCTTTCCTCATTTCCACTCCAGTCAATGTTTCCACCTTATTTCCATCCTTTCTGTGATTCCCTGTATATTCACTGCTAGCAGAGTATGGAGTGGAATGAATCCCCAAGTATTGCTTTGTCCCCCATCTAGAAACCTATGCTGCCCCAAGAACCAGGAATGGATAATTGTATAGGTCACTTGAAGCCCTCCCGGCTGCTTCCCTTTTCTTCTTATCTCTGCCACCATCACTGCTGCTGTTGCCCAAACCTGTGTTTGAGACCTGCTTCAGGACAGCAGCAAAATCCTCCCTTCCCCAGGGCTCATTTGTCCAATTGGAGGGTACACTCCAGCTTCCCTGTAGACTGAGCAGAGATAGCAGCAGTATGAAAGAGAAATAGGGATGTGAGAACAGAACCAAGTTCAGAAATTTAGTTCGGTTCGGTTCAAAAATCAAGTTCGATTCGAAAGTTCAGTTCGGTTGACCGAACTATTCGAGTTCGGCCGAATTCCGAACTTCCAAACCGAGTTCGTACATTCAAAACATGGGGTTTTTGCCTTCTGAACTGGTTCAGATTCAACTACACAGTTCAGTCCAATTCGAGTTCGGTTCGAAAGTTCGGTTCGGTCGACCGAACTATTCGAATTCAGTCCAAATTTCTGAATCGCGTTCGCAAATCCCTAAAGAGAACCTAAAATTGGAGGATGGGGTCCTGTTTCAGGGTGAGCTAGAGTGACCACAGCTGCACCTGCTCTAGAAGTCCTCTTGCCCTGGTTGTCTATGTGCCTCAGATCCAGTGAAGAGGTTAATCGGCCCAGGTGGGCACTGCTACAGCTAGTTGGGACAGGTGACTGGAAATGGGTTGGTCAGATGACCTGTGAACTCTGGGCATTTAAAGTTCACCTGCAAGCCTAGCCATGAGGACCTCTGGTGAAACTGGGAGAAGTGGTGTCCAGTCCATGCTGGGCAAGAGCTGAATGAGAGAGAAGGGTATTCAAAGTAATAGATTTGTATTAGTTAATAAGCCTGTGAACCTGAGTCTACTGCTAGATGGTGTTCTGAGTGGAAACTTATACCTCATTCATACCTGATGGTGGTGACTCCCGTGAGCCAAAGAGGGAGTGGGTGAAGGACACAGGGGTCTGGAAGTACGGCAAACAGGGTTTTTCTGCAACTTCACTCATGAATAATAGGGCTGGGTTTTGAACTCTATCATTGGTGAGTGAAATTGCAGCGAAACCCCATTCACATCATCAGTACTTCCGGCATCCACTTCCTTCCCCCGCTGTGTCTTTGGCTCACAGGAGTTGTCACCATCAGGTGCAAATGAGGTATTTGGGTGTTTTTAGACAAGTACCTCCCCTCCCATTGCTCACCAATCACCCACCCATGCATGTTGCAGGACTGCATTGGCACCCTATGCAGCCTTGCAACATGCATGATGGGTGGGTAATGGGTGGGGAGGCGCTTGAACATTCTTAGAGCAAGCAGGGGGGTGGGGTGAACTGAGGAATAAAGGTTTTCATACTGACAGTGGAGAACCATGAGCTGATGTTTTATTTTTGGGAAATGAAGCATGATTTCTGCGTGGAGAAGTGAGTTGGAAGAGGATTCTCAACACCTCTCTAGAAGTGAGAAGTATCCACCTCCCTTTTCCCTCTGTTTTTACCTCCCTGCATGGGTGCAAAATATCTGCCTTGTGTTCAGTGATGGTATAGGAGCTACACAGGGCAGTTTTAGTATCTATTTTGTGAAGCTAAATTTCAACTCGTATATACTGTGAAACTTGAGTTTGCAAGGAGGATGTTTTGTGAATGAGCCCTGTCTGTGTTGGCTTGACCTATAACAATGCATTCACACAACTACTGATTTCCCTGCATTTCAGTAGCCCACCCTTTTTGTATCATGTGGTAAAGAACAAGGGATTCTCAAGGAGTGATAATGAGTACACATGACATGACCCACAAAATGGGGGAATGTGCTACTACTTCATCTTAAAAGCATGTTGTGTGAATGAGCCTTTCAGCAAGAATGAAGCATTCATTTTCTCAGCTGTATGGGCTGACTCATGAGGGGGAGGAACTAAACAATAGAAGTAAAAGTTGCCCTGACAAACTGGAATTCTTTAAAGCCAAGAAGACTATATATCCACCACTCCAGATATCTCTGACTCCTTTAAAATTCAAATCAAGATAAAAGGGTGGTGGGGGGGGGGGAATCTTGGATGCCAGCAGCTACTTTACCTGACTTCACTACCTAGTCTCAACTTGTACCATTGATGTACTGCCCCACTTGTCTTGCATAATTGATCAGCCTCCAGTTTCAACTTGAAAGATACTGTGTAGCACAGACAGCATATCTCTGCTTCTTGAAAAGAGGCTTAAAGCATGCCTGCTGTGAGTTATTAGGGAGATTAGAGAGAGGGCCTGTCCTTGGTTTCTTGGAGGGATAATGATTCTTCCTCGCTCTCGTCTCTCCTTCTTTTACCTGGGCCATTTACCTCTTTAAACTTGGCTACGAACAAGGCAGTGACCACACAAGCGTTTATGCCCCCCAAACCAAATGCTGTCCCCAGGTTAGAAGAGTTAATTTCATGAGATCATTCAAGTAACACTTGAATGCCTTTTCTCTCCCTTGTGGAGGGTTTCTGTTTCATAAGTCTGTTAGAATTCAGTCACACAACACTCTATTAGAGTGGGTCCTGACACAACATCCACACTCAGGCTATTGTGTGATGCTCCTTGATGTTCCCTTGTTCTTTGCCACTCTCTGCAAAGGGGTTGCATGCAAGCACCTGACTCAAGAAAGTAGCATGCAATGTTAAATAACCTGGAACAAGCATCAATCCACAGTACATTCCTCCTGTTTATCATTTCCAAATGCCCATAGAGGTGAGGCCAGAAAGTGACTACTCTCTACAGTCTGTGCTGCTACAAGGACGGTCCTCCCTGTCCTTTGCATTGTGGGAAATCCAGCAAACTACAGAATGGTAATTAAATTGGGGAAACCAGCAGCTGCATGAATGCATTGCTACTAGACAAGACAAACAAAGATTAAGGAACACGTGGCAAATGTGCAAGGGGGAAGGGTGTTATGAGAACGAGCTCCTAGACTACCATATAACTAGACCATGAACTTGTATACATTCATTGACAAAGCTCCACTGACTTAGGCCTTTTTTTAAACAGACTCTAAGGGAAGCCATGTGTGATGGGTGGAGCACCGCTGCATGGACCATGCATGAGGAGGGTGCAGATGGGTGCACACCCATCTCCACTCACAGAGCAACCCACCTTTTCACCAGTTACTCCATGCATGGGGATTCGTGGGTCACAGGAGCGCCCACCCACACACCTCCACATTTACACAAGACACTCCCCCACGTGGATGATGGGTGTCCATGTGTGGGAGCATCTTGAGTAAAAAGGGCCTCTGATAAATCTACTCCATTAAAACAGCTGGTCCTAGGTCTCCGAAAGTCCATTAGCAATGACATCGGTATAGTTTGTATTCAGTCAGATGCTAGAAGACCAGAGCAGTGATTTCATTCATTCATCCATCTGCTCCAGAACAACAGAGCATCAGGCACGGTGCATAGCCGAGGGCGTCAGGGCCAATGCCCCTTCTGTGCCCGCCTGCATCCTGATGCTCTGCAGGGGGCACAGGAGCAGAGCATTGCTAGTAAATAAACTTACCCAGTGCCCAGGTCCAGCGCTGCCTCTCTCTGCTTCTTCAGGGGCCCTCAGCAGCAGTCGCTGTTATTTTCAGTGAGGAGGGGGCCCCACTTTGAGGAAGGAGAAGAAGCACTGGGTAAGGAGTCCCATAAGGGACAAACCAGTGTGGAACTTGCTTGGCTGACTTCAGGAAACAGTCCAAGTGCATAGAATGGGAAACTGTAGTTTCCCATTCTATCCACCGGGGGTGAAGAGCTCAGTGAGCCCATAGGGCTCCATGATAGAGCCCTACGGGCTGACTTTTTAGATAGTAACTGGGCACCCACGTAGCCACCCAGGTGAGATTTGTGGTGGGGAGGACGGTCTTTCAGAGTGCCGCCTCCTCCTCCCTCCCCAGGGGGCACTCTGGGATGCATGCTCAGTCAGTGAGCATGACTTTGTTCATGCACACTGCTGAGCTGCCTTGGACAGTCCAGGTTCCTGCTGCCTTACTAGTCGGTGGTGAGTAAATTGCTTGGGGAGTAGGGCTGTAGCGGAATATCGCAGCGGTAGCTATTTCCGGCGGAAACAGTGTTTCCGCAATTAGTGGAACGGCATGGCAGAGGCTTTCATTCCGCGGTTTCATTCCGCGGTTCCGCTTATTTAATTCCGCAACTTAGTGGAATCGTGGAAACATGACATTT
>QEPC01011882.1:637395-648260 GCA_003113815.1 Sphenodon punctatus
ATATCTCTTCATGGGTACCATCTGGCCAAACTGGAAACCTATCAATAGATGTTAAGGACAAATTTAAAGAAACTTGAGCAGGTGGGGAGAATAACTCGCCAAAATGTTTTTGCCAGAGGTCAGGAGGAATAAGATTTTCAAATTTACGTTCCCTTTTTCCTCTAACGTACAGATGAATTTGTGACCAAAAAACTGCCGAATTTTTCTGGTTGGCAACTTGCATTAACTTAAGCCAAGTAAATTCCTGAAAAGCTTGTTTCTTAAAGGACAATAAATGGTGGTAATTCCATCTAAGTACAAAGAATTCAACATGTTTACTTTGAGAAGGATACCGTGACAGAACTTTAACCAAGCGCCTTAAGTTGGCTCTCATTTCACGACACTCCCTGTCAAACCATTGGGGATGGTACTGTGTCAAAGAGGTTTCATTCTGTGTCTTAATGAAGGGAGACAAATGGTCTATTAATTCTTCAAAAAGATCCAAGATTTTACCCTCTGGGCACGGAGAGGTAATAGCCATATGCAAATACTGTGCCTCCTCACCCGAAAGGAACTGCATAAAATTATTTTGTATCTGGGCAAACCAGTTTCTACGGATCCAGATGTCTTTTAATGGAGGAGGCTCTTTCCCAATTGGCAAAGAACTTGTGAATGCCAAAAACAAAGTCAGGGGAAAATGAGAAGATTCCGCTCTAGGAATTATCTGCATATAACGGATCAGACTGACATAAGAGGATGAAAATAAAATAAAATCTACTACACTTCAACCCAGTGGGGTATGGGAGGTATATTCTCCATTGAGATCTCCTGGGACATGGCCATTTAAGACCAGTAAATCATATATACTCATGACTTCCTTTAGTCGGGCATTTAAATCTTTATTACAAGTCGAATCTTTGGAACTGTGTGGGGGGGGGGTTACGGGCTGGGGGGCATAATCATCCAAAGGGGGAAGAACCAACTCTCCTGATGATGTCCTTATCCTAGTATTAAAATCACCCCCGACAAGTATCAAACCATGGGGATGTAATGAAACTGCTTGTTCAAGAAGGGACAACCATTGAGAACATAAATGATGTTAGTAAAAAGGCGATGAAGTTGGCGGGATATAAACATTACACAATATCATTTCATGACCATTAGGGAACAAGCAGTAGAACATAGACAAATGAGCCCCAAAGGAGCGAATTGGTTTAACCCGTATCCCAAGAGATGTCTGTACAAACAAAGCTAAACCACCATTAGGGCATCCCTTCCGCGAACATGGAGAGGCATTAAGACAATATGAATTGTAATTTATTAAATCAATCTTATCCAATGCCCATGTTTCCTGTAATAAAATAATATTGTACCCAAACAAAAAGTTTTTAAAATCAAAATCTGTCAAACCAGAAGACCAGCCTGTAATGTTCCAACTAAGACAGGCATTTTCCCCTGAGTTAGACTGAGGGAGTCACGGAATAGAAGAACCTCTACCTGGTAATTGAGCTCCCTGGGGCATTATTTTATTTATTTATATTTATTTATTTATTACATTTATACCCCGCACCCTCCTGAACACAGCTTGGGGCGGCATTGAAGTAGAAGTGCTCAAGGGGGCTAGATTTAGATTTTTAGCCTTAGCCTTATCTCAATCCTTAAAGGTTAAAAACACCTGGAAGAAGACGACCAGGGGCAGTTGATAATATAGACAAAGGCAATCCTGGCGTTTCCTGGAAAACCTGGGTAGGTTTGGGGGTCACTGATACTAAAGGAGATACTGTCTGGGGGGCCTAATGCAAATCACGCCGTTCCTCTCCAGGAGGAGTTTCCTCTGATGGAGTAGCCAAATTACTTAGGGAGAAAAAATCTCTCACAGGGAGCACCCTCTGTTTGTTACTGGCTGCCTTATTTTTGGAATTTCCCTTTGAGTTTCCCTTACACAAATGCCCCGCAGGAGTGGAAGTTGCCGGGGGAGCACCGGCCCGTGAAAAGGAAAACTGATCACCCTCAAGAGGCTCCATCCATGGTAACTTGTTGGGATTGGATAGAAGTCTTCTACAGGACCTTCCTGGGTGAAGAACACCCTGCATTTGCTTACATATTGAATCTAAACGACTAATAAGAAGATCAGGGTTCAATGGGGTTTCCGACTGCTGCAAAAGGAGCAGGTCATTTTTAAATTTATGATCCCTCCTAGATATTACCTGAACATCCATTGGTTCAGATAAATGGGAGTTCAGATGAGGAGGAACTAAACTATCAATCAATAGTTTTACCAGATCATCGCAACTATTGTGGTTATTCTGGTAGTGGGATTTGGGATTCACTACCTGCCTACTAGCATGCTCCTGTTGACAGGGAATTTCAATTATCGGTTCCCCTTGTGTTGGAAGCTTATTCTCATCGTCAGCAAATAATACTCTGGATGCAAATATGTTCTTTGCTTTCATTAATGAGTCCTTCGCCAAAATGCAGGTGACCAATTGAGACGAGCCAAAAGTTATTTTAAGCAACCAACACTTCTTAACGTTGTGCACATGCTCAATAATAATAAAATTCCTACTCACAACCAGAAATCCCAAAATCACAGGTAAATGCTCAACAATGTCATGGGGTGTATTCCAAAATGGCAGAAGGCCTGATGGTAGAAGTTATATGGCAAAAATTAAACTATTAGGAAGATAAGTAAGTTTTAAATGTCCCTCATTTTTCACAGACAAGGGGTGCGGCTGAGATGGGGACTTCTGACTAATCACGAACTGCCTACCCCGAGTCGAAGGACATGATCTAGTATCTAACTTAGGAATAAAAGGCGCAATAGTGCAGGCTTTAGATTGATTATTTCTCAGCTCATTTTCCTATTAAGGCTATTAATTTGAGAAATTCCAAGAAGAGTATCTCTCTTCCTTTGTTTAGAAATTTTGGAAGGAGAAGTCGGGGGGGAAGCCTCCTTCCTAGACCTTTTGGGGGGTGGCATGACCGCACCGCAATAATATACAGAAATAGAAATAGGAGATGGAACTCCAACTCAAAGTTTACTTATGTAGGGCTTTTGAGCCCTTACCCTGCTATTCAAAAATAGATATTTTTGAATATCTCCTATGCTCCTATGCTCTGGATGCTCCAAGGGCGACTCCTAAGGGGAAGCAGCCCTTGTGCTCGTGCCCTTAGGCTCGCGCACGTGGCTCATGCCCACGGGCCACCGCTGCAGGTTTTTCTCCCCTCGGTGCCATGGCTCCGCCCCTGCTCGCCGACAGCCCCACAGGTCAAAGGATCTGGTCAATTTCAGATCCGTGGGTAGATCCGTTCAATTAGAGGCCCCAGATGTGCTCAGTGGCTTCCTGCAAGCCCTCACACTCCTCAGCTCCCCAAAGCCTTCTGCTCACTGCTGCAGTTTTCTCTCCCCCCGGTGCTGTGGCTCCACCCCCCGCTCACTGACAGCCCCACAGGTCGGAGGATCTGGTCAATTTCAGGTGGGTAGGTCCGTTCAATTAGAGGCCCCGGATGCACTCAGCGGCTTCCTGCAAGCCCTTGCACTCCTCAGCTCCCCAAAGTCTTCTCACCACTGCAGTTTTCTCTCCCCCTGGTTGCCGACAGACCCGCAGGTCGGAGGAACTGGTCAATTTCAGGTGGGTAGGTCTGTTCAATTAGAGGCCCCAGCTGTGCTCAGCGACTTCCTGCAAGCCTTCACACTCCTCAGCTCCCCAAAGCCTTCTGCTCACCGCTGCAGTTTTCTCTCCCCTCAGTGCTGTGGCTCCATCCCCCGCGTTTGGTGGTGTAGTTACTAGGGATGCTGGTCTGGATGGGCCTGGTTTGCTTGTAATGCAGACCTGAAACTGGCCAAACTTTTTAAAAAGACCTGTGTGCTTGGACAGGGGTTTGGCTGTCTGGAGATTGGGATCCTACCCTAGAAAACTACAGGCAGCCAAGGAGAGCATGAAAATGAAGAGGGTTCCAGATAATGGTATGTGATGGCATGGGGATTAGGAGGGTCTTGGACCTCTTCTTTGGGGGAGAGGTCCACAAACAAGCAAAATTAAAAATGTCATTCAAAATGCAAACATCTAAAGTAATTTGCTTCTTTTTTCTATCCAGTTTGTCTGAGATCTGGCATGATTCCACACCTCACCTTGCTTTACTTGTGAACAGAGGAAAAAGTAGGTAGGAGCATAGCAGAAGAGAAGGCTGAAGACAACAAGGAAATCCTTTTCACCTGTCCCCTAGTGAACCCATCTCTTCCCCTTCCTCTTCTCATGTTACAAAACCAAACCCTTTCCCTCCTACTTCTCCTCTGTACTGTACTTCTCTTCCCTTTCATTCTCTTCTGATGCGGCTTGTCGCAGAATAGGGAACTAAATCAGTTCTCCTGGTTCTCCAAGCCAGAAGGAAGGCTTGTCCCAAAGCCCACACCTTCTGAAGACTACAGGTGGCCAAGCATGCCATGAATTCAAGGGTTCAGGATAAAGGTAGGCGATAGCAACGTGATCTATTTTTTTAACCTACTATGGTTAATTTGGACCCGTTGGGAAAGAGAGTGGATGGGACCCCAGTAAGAGACTTCTCTATTTCCCGGTGGCGTTGCTTCACACAGCAGCATTCCCAGAGTTAAGTAATGTAATGTCCATCCAATGTTAACCCTGGGAACTCCTTGCTGCTGGGTTATGCCATGCCACTGGCCTACCATTGCCCTGGGTCCACCTACCATTGTCCTGGCTCTGCCTACCATTGCCCTGGCTCCACCCCTAGGCCAGGCTCCGCCCCTAGCCCCGCCACCTGCCCCACCGCCCACTGCGCCACCAGCCTCCAAACCCACCAGCTGCCACTGCAGAGCATGTATGCACCTGTCAGTGTTATTCACCTGGAATATTGTGTCCAGTTTTGGGACCCACACTTTAAGAAGGATGTAGACGTATTGGAAAAATATTCAGGGGAGAGCAACTAAGATGATAAAAGGGGCTGGAGAACAAGCCATATTAGGAAAGGCTGAAATAATTAGGTATGTTCAGCCTGGAGAAAATAAGACTAAGGGTGCTTTTAGATGAGCGAGTCACCATTTTGCGACCCGCTAGAGTGATTTTTCAAAATCCCACAAGGTGGGATTTAGACGAGCCGATGGCTGCAATCAGGTGCATGAAAGGCAGTTGCACATTGTTTGCTGACCTGCAAATTAAATACCTCGATTGTGAGGTATTTAATTTGAGGTTGACAAACAATGTGCGACTGCCTTTCATATGCCTGATTGCAGCCATTGGTTCATCTAAATCCTGCCTTGTGAGATTTTGATAAATCACACAAGCGGGTTGCGCAATGGCGACCCACTCGTCTAAAATCACCCTATGGAGGGACAGGATAGAAGGATTCTACAAAGAAGATGGTGAACAATTTGTTCATGACTATCTCAAGAGGCAGAACAAGGGGGACTGGGTTTAAATTGCATCAATGAAGGTTTTGGTTGGATATTAGGAAGAACTTCCTATCTGTGAGAATGGTTGGACAATGGAATAAGCTACCCAGGGAGGGTGAGGAATCTCCTTCCTTTGGGGCTTTATCAAACCTGTCTGGACAAGCATCTGTCCATGATGCTGCAAACAGGGATATCCTGCCAAAGAGCATGGTATTGGACTTGATGACCCTTGAGATCCCTTTCAACCCTAAAATTCTATTGGCCCTTTTCATGCAGACACTCTGGGCATCTTTAGACATAATAAAGATCGGGTGTCAAAACCCCTAAGCACGTGTTTGGTGATTGTGTGTAAGTACGATAACAATCCCAGGCCAACACCATTTTGGCCACCTATTAAACACACAGTGTGAACAACACCATTGCATCACCAGGACAATTTTCGTGTTCTGGCTGAACATGTGGCTAATGTGTCTAATAATATAACGTGGCATGTGAGTAGGTACAGCACAGGAAACAAGGTGGCAGCACTTGCATGCTGAGATCAGGTGGTCAGTAAAACACCTATTTGCCCCAAGCAGGGTCGGCCTTTACCACGGGGTGGCTAGGGGCGGCCGCCCAGGGCCCCACCCCTTGAGGGCCCCCGCAATGGCCCTGCAATTGGAATGTGTTTTTGTGGTTTTTTAAAAATAAATAAATTTGGAGGTGGGGACTGTGGCCCCGCCCACACTGCTAGGTGTGTTGGGGTGGTGGTGGCATGCATACTCATCATGCGTGGGGTCCCGTCACTGCCACTTGACCCACCCACCATGCTGCTCCTGAGTCCTCCTCCTCCCGGCTCTGGTAGGGCCCCACGTGGTTGACCCCAGCCATTCCTCTGCTTCTACTCGTCACTCCCTCACATTCCCTGTCCCCTCACAGGAAGTTGCTCTATGCAACTTCCTGGTGGGAACACTTTCCGGCTGACAGGGGACATGGGCATTTGCATCGGTGGTGACGCAGCCACGGAGTAGGGCGAATGAGGAGCCGGACGGAACAGCGACTCGTGGTAGCTGCATGAGATCTGGACCAGAGGTGGGAGCAGCGGCGGAGTTGAGTCAGTGTGGCAGAGGCGTGGCTGGAGTTGGGACCAAGAGGAGGTGCAGTGCACGCAGGGAGTTAAGCCAGGCCAGTCTGGCTTACCCGAGAAAGTCAGTGTGCGTGTTTGTTTAAATGTGTGTGTGAGAAAGTTTGTTTAAATGTGTGTCTGTGACTTTGAATGGGGGTGTGTGTGTGTGAGAGAGAGAGAGGTGAGAGCATGTGTGTGAGCTTGAAGGGTGTGTGTGTGAAGAGAGAGAGAGGTGAGAGCATGTGTATGAATATGAATGGGTGCGTGTGTGTGAAAGAGAAAGAGAGAGGTGAAAGCGTGTGTGTGAGTATGAATGGGTGTGTGAGTGAAAGGGAGGGAGAGAGAGAGGTGAAAGTGTGTGTGTGAGTATGAATGGGTGTGTGAGTGAAAGAGAAAGAGAGGTGAACGCGTGTGTGAGCTTGAATGGGTGTGTGTGAGAGAGAGAGAGAGACAGGTGAGAGCATGTGTATGAATACGAATGGGTGCGTGTGTGTGAAAGAGAAAGAGAAAGAGAGAGGTGAAAGCATGTGTGTGAGTATGAATGGGTGTGTGCGTGTGAGAGAGAGAGACAGGTGAGAGTATGTGTGTGTGTATGAGTGGGTGTGTGAGTGTCACAGAGAGATACTGGACTATAGATCTAACAGATATGTAAAGCTAAAGGTTAAACATGTATGTAATGTTAAGAACTGGAAACTCACTTCATGTAATCATGTAATGTAAAACTGAAAGATGCAGTCTCAAACCAGGAAATGGAGAGAGACAAAGACAAGGATGGATGTGGATTCACTGAAGAAACCAGACCTACCCCATGGAAGTGCAAATTAAGCTTCCTGTTTGCCTTTCTGCGGAGCTGCTGGTAAACAAGGCTTCTCCGGGGCAGGAAAATCAAACAAAGGGATATCAAAGGTATTTAAGCTAAGATCTTTGCCATCAAGAGACAATTGGAATTGAAATTCAATTCAACCTCTGACTGAGCTGAGTCTTGGAGGCATCAGCTCGCCTGCCAGCCAGACTGCTGGAACTATGGACTGAGAAAGAAGAACTTTGCTTTCTACCAGCTAAGAGACAAAGCGCCCAGTCATTACACCTGGCTGAGAATAACATCAAGTGAATGGACTTTTATAGGGTAAGACTTTAACTAGGGATGCACGCAGTACAGAATAGGAACGCGTTATTTTGTTTACTTTAGCCACTTTGTGTCAAACTATCTTTGTATAAATCAATAAACTTTATTCGTATCCATTAAGAAATGTCTGTGGTCTAACATTGGGCACACAAGTGAGCAACTTGAGCCTTCAAGCTCTTGCAAACCCAAAGAACTAGTGTGTGAACGGGTAGCTTTCTGGGAGTCAGGACTGAATCAGCCAGAGAGTGAGAACTGGTTCAGGTGGGCTGCAAGTGAGGGAAATTGAGTCACCCAATTTATAGATAGATAGATAGATAGATAGATAGTAGAGAGTTGTAGGAGTTAGCTTAGTGATAGAGATAGCGTTAGTGATTTAGTTTTAGTGTTTGTAGGAGTAGGCCTGTGTACTTATTAGATAATCCATTTAGTTCATAGCATTTAGAATAGTTAATAGCAGTTAGATTTAGTGGAGATATATATATATAATATTAGATTTAAAAAATAAATTTAAAAAACCCATATAAAAACAAAAAAAAACAAATAAAAAACAAAAGAAAACCATATAAAACCCAATAAAAAACCAAAAAAACATATAAAAAACAAAAAACACCCATAACAACATTTCCTGAATGGCCGAACCAAACAGCCGAACGGCCTAACCGAATGGCCTGTTCGGACGACCGAACCAAACAGCCGAACCCAAACTCGGCGAACTATCCGAACTGCCGAACTGAACGGACGAACCGAATGCAGCCGAACCGAACTGCTGAACCGAACCGACGAACCGAACGCAGTCGAACCGAACGGACGAACCCGAACCGCGATCTGTTCGCCCATCGCTAGCACCCCCATAACAGCAATACCAGTGCTCCTGCTGCTGCTGGAGGTGGACGACTGGCCACTGCAGTCGGGAACCCGCTGGCATCCACTGCCCCTGCCTGCTCGCTTAGCGGCACAGCACTGTGGCATCCCTTGAGGTGTCTAGCCATGGCAGTTGTTCCAAGGCTGGTGAGCACCTGCCCATGCGTCACCACCTTCTGGCACAAACTGCACTGCACCTCCCTGGGATCACCAACTTAAAATGCACCCAGATGTAGGATATTTTGTCCCCTCCTGCCTTCTGACCCACACCGGGTGATGCACCTCTGACAGCGCTACTGGGAGGGGCAGAACATGGTGGCAACAAAGCTCTCAGAGGGACAGCCATCGCCTCAGCACCAGACATCGTCTCTATGGGACTAGTGTCTGCCTAGCTGTCCCCAATCTGAGATATGTCCCGTGAAAGGGAGTACTGGGACCCTGAGGCTGATCGACTGTCCATACTGCTGCCACTCTCCCTGTGTCCCCTATAGCTGCTACTGCTGCTCCTCTCCCTGATTCCATTGCCTGGGGATCCAGCCCTGCCTCTTCCAGCCAGGGTGGGATCCACCAGCCCTGGACTACTGGGAAGCACATCAATAATGGGGGGTGATGGTGGCCCATGATGAACATCTGACCCAGAAGCACCTGCTCCTGCAGCCACAGGAGAGACAGCTGCAGCCTCCTGGACTGCAGGCCTTCCAATGTCCTGCATGGCAGTGAGGGATGCTGGTAGGAGGCAATACCAAACCACACCCCTAGTGCCACTGCAGGGACCTCTGATACCTGTCTCCCAAAATGAGGCCGGTGCAGTTTGGGGCATGGTGATGGGCTTGGGCTGCTACTGCTGCTGACTGCCACTTCGTTGGCATGACCCCTGACACCTCTGTCACGTTCCCCATTGCCTGCCTTATGGGCAGCGGACTGGCCTCTCCTGCTTCCCTTCTCCATTTCTGCTGCTGCTGCTTTACCATTAACAGTGATGATGGGAATGGCAGGACATGGTGGCCACAGAACTCTAGGAAGGACGTGTGGCTGGCCCTGTCCAAAGTGGCCAATGGTCTGTTGTCCTGCTCACCAACAACTGCCCCCAGCGAACAGGTGTTCTCTAAGGTGGGGGACATTTGTTCTCCACACCACCTGAGACTGGGGGCGACGTTGGTGGAGCAGTTGCTTTTCATCAAGGTGTCTGTCTGCTCCTGCTGCCATGAGTTCTGCTACACGGCAATCCAATGTCCACCGCTGCTGCCTCTGCTGTGCCATGGGTACTGTGCCCTGGAAATCCAATATCTGCTACTGGGTGACCACGTGATTCACCACTGGGCAAGGCTTGCCCAATTGGCAGAATAGGTTGTTCAGATCCTGAGAGTAGGATGCAAGCCTGCAACGCCTGGCCGAGCAGTGGTGCCAGCCACTGAGCCCTGGCTGGGCCTCTGCCACTGGTCCACCAATGCCGGCCATCCTGCAGTGCCCAGCCGAGAAGGGGTGCCAGTCACTCAAACCCCAGGACCCACCATCAAGGTTCTGGGGCCTTCATTCCACTGCTTATGGGAACCCGCCATTCCACCTGTCTGAAAGTGTCCCCAACCCCAGCCATGCCAGCCAGCCTGCAACGCCCGGCCAAACAGGAGTGCCCAGCACCGAGCCCTGGCTGGACCTCTGCCACTCCCCCAGCCATGCCAGCCAGCCTGCAACACCTGGCCAAGCAGGGGTGCCCGGAACCGAGCCCTGGCCAGTCCTCTGCCACTGCTGCTGGTACTGCACATCAGTCATTTGCTCCTCACTCTTGTAGACAGGCACTTAGATGAGTGTGCCAGTGGGTGGGGACTGGGTTTGCATAAGATTCATTGAGTACAACCCTGGCCGGGCCTCCATCACTGCTCCACCGATGCCAGCCAGCCTGCAATGCCTGGCCAAGGATGGGTGCCAGGCAGTCACCAAGCCCCAAACCTTCCCGGCCTCTGCTGCTGCTGCTGGGTCTCAGCCAGCCAGCCAGTCCTGGCACCATGGGCACCCCCGGGGACCAAGCGCTGAGCCTGCCTGCCTGCCTGGGGTGCCAAGTACCAACTCTTCCTGGTCTCTGCTGCTGCTGCTGCTGTGTCTGAGATGGTCTGCCATGCCACCACAGGCACCCCTGGGGGTCCCTGGAGTGCCCCAAGCCCCCTGGTGGCGCCGAACCTCGCTGGACAGAACTCGGTTTCTGAACCGAACAACCGAATTTGAACTTGTTTTTCGAACCAAACAACCGAATGACTGAACATCCAAACCCTGTTCTGTTTGCACATCCCTACTTTATTAGTTGCTGAACAATGCTATGGCCCTTTTCACACAGACACTCTAACACTGATAAAATGGGTGTTACATTTTATTTTACATGTTGCAGGGCTGCT
>QEPC01011882.1:660953-687295 GCA_003113815.1 Sphenodon punctatus
TCCTGCGTCCATCTCCCGGCGGAGGTCGTCTACCAAGGCCACCAACGCCGTCTCAGTGCCATAGCCGGGGCGGAACCCAGATTGAAAAGGGTCTAGAAAACCGATGCCGTCCAGATGCACCTGGAGCTGGAGTGCCACCGCCCGCTCAATAACCTTCCCTAAAAAGGGAAGGTTAGAGACAGGTTGGTAACTGGCGAGCGCATCCACGTCCAAAGATGGTTTTTTCAGCAGGGGGCTCACCACAGCCTCCTTGAGGCAGGGCGACAAACTCCCCTACTGCAAGGACGCGTTCACCACCCTCCCCAGCAACCGCCCCAGTGTCTCCCTGGAAGCTTTTACTAACCAGGACGGGCACGGATCAAGTTCACAACATGTGGCCCTCACAGACCCCAGGACATCAGCCGCATCAGCCGGCGTCACTTCCTGAAACTCCCCCCACAAAGCTGGACCAGACGGGGCCTCCATCCCCTTGCGCTCATCCCCTACTGCCCCAAATCCAGCGTCAAAGATCTAGTCATCAGGAGTCCAGTCCAGAGTGCTGAACCCAGGCAGAGCAGCTGGGAGAAGCATGGGCCCTTGGCTGGATTGAACTTTGACTTGAGAAGGGCCTTGGCACTCTTTGCTTCTGCCATTTTGTTCCCATCACTTACATCACCTTCCAGCACTTTTTCACCACTTTTGTCACTTTCCGGGACTTTTATTCACTTTCCATGACCCTTTTGTTACTTTCTGGCACTCTTTCTGGCACTTTCCGGGAATTTTACAATAGTTTTACGGCAGTTTCATAGCACTTTTGGCTATGAATTCCCAGCACTTCCCCGGTGCTTAACCGGCAAGTTGTCATCTCCACAGCCCCCAGGGGTGCCGTGGGGCACACATGTGGCTTAGGACTGGCCTGTGGTCCTTGCTTAATGTGCAAAAAGTGTCAGAAAATGGTGAAAACAGAGGGAAAGCTGGTAAGTTTTCCATGTCATGCGAATCTCGTGCTTCCAGTAGAAGAAGCACGTGGACAGATTTTTCATTTTAAGTCTACTGGAGATAGAACACCTTCCTTTTAACACCCTGAAACTAATTATTTCTACTGTTTGCCACAGTCTGAGTTTTATCATGTGCCTCAGCACACACTGCAGAGCTTGGTTAGGTTTTGAACTTGGTATTTTGTATTCTGGTTTATCTTGATGCTGTGGGTAAGGTATCCTTTTATGAAAGGTTTGATGCAGCGAATAGTTTTGCTTTCTGCCTGCTTTAATATTGTACAAGATCTGACTTTTATTCAAAGTTCAGTTCAAAATAATTAAAGGCCTACAGTGTCATCCATTTACCCATTTGTTGAAATGGTTGATAAATTCAAGAAGCTTCTCATGAAACTTTAATGCAGCTAGGATGATGTGGAACTCTAAGGTCAGAAAGACCAATGCAATGTATTATAAAGGAGAGTGGCTTATAAACTATGTGACTCACATGCCTGCAGAAAGCTTAAAATATTCAGGGCATAGGTGAAAACAAGACTAAATGTTCTACACATATTTGTATTCCCATTATACTCATTCATTTTGAAAACAGGGGGATATAATTCACTGTAGCCCTGGTACTCACCTGACATTCTCAAATTCTTTTGCAATTTATCCTATATTTTAGTGCTTGAAAGCTATTGATTCCCCTGTTTGTGATGCAGACAGTGCAATTCAAAGGAGGTTTGTGGGCTGAAAAATACTTTGTTACCCACAAAAAAGGAACCAATTGCAAATCTCTGGTGATTTTTGCCAGACAGAAAGTTATTTTCATCCCTGCTTTTCATTCCTACTGGTGGATTACCTATGATTTCTTACATATAAGAGCACCGTAGTACACAGTTCTTACCAACACATGAAATGGACACTGCCAGACAAATTTGGTTTTAAAGGTAACAATGATCTTTAAAAGAGAAAATAAAATAATGTGTTTTCCCAATTAAAAACACTTAAACATTCCCCTGTGGTGTTTTCATCTAAATCATGTGAGCATTGTACTGGAGCATGAGAATTTACAGGTGTAATCAATTAATGTATTGTCCTCCTTCAAGCATCAAAGAAGCAGTAAACAAAGAGCATAAAGACTCTAGTCTTCACCACAGGGTGCATTTGCACAACCGCCCCCCACAAGGAAAGGAACGTGGAGTGTAGCCTATGTTTAGTGCTGAAACAAATAATGGATTTTATATTCAGAGACACCATTTGCATTTCAACATAGCCATCTAACAGTATCTACAGTTGAAATGGTTATTTACATATCTGGCTTTTTGTGTGAGGGTGTGTGTGTGTGTGGATATATTTTGTTCAGCTGCTTCATTTCAGCTACTGCATGAGTGCAAATAGCTGAAATGAAATAACCAAATATCCAAACAGCCAAATAACTGGGGGAGGGGGGTGGGGGGTGGGGAGAGAACCTGAATAACTGAAGCAAAATCATTTTGGCAGATATGTTTTAAATAGTATGATACAATATTGACTGCACATATTTCTTCTAGCCCTACCTAAGTTGCTTTGCCCCATGTTGCATGTGTGTGTGGAAAGGGACCTACAGTGCCAGCAAACCCACTCAAAACAAGAAGTCTGAATGTACCCTATAATTTAGGTTTATGGGGTTTCTTCCATGTTGTCCCATCAGAAAGTGGTGCAAATTATGAGATCGCAACAGAACACCGGTGGCTGAGTGATGGATTTCTAGCGTGGGGTGTGGGTCTGCGGTGCTTTGGGGCTGTATATGCAGGGGGGATGCTAGTGGTCAGTACAAGAGGTGGGGGTAGATGGACCTATGCAACCGAGGAGCACTGGAGGGGCTGCTCCTGGGTGGGAAGTGCATCTCTGGGAGGGGTACCCCAGCTGAGAGGGCGGGGGGGAGTCTGGGCAGGAAGGGAGATGGGGCGGCAGTGACCAGCAGATCCGAATCCCATTTCTTTTCCCTGGCTGGTGGCAGGTGAGAGCAGCTTTTCCTGGCAGCAGCATGTCATGCAAGTTCCTCTTGCTGGACAGCACTGCCCTCACCAGGGTGGGGGAATCCGAGCCTCACGCTCCCTGTGCCCAGCCTACCACGCACCACTGCCTGTTTTTCTCTGGGAGTATGCTGGACTACATTTCCCAGCATGCTTACAGAGAGCAAAGATGAAAGCCTGAGCTCGACTCCTGGCATTAGAACAATGCCATGGCTGCTTGTGAACCACCAGTCGCTTGAGGGGACCTGCAGCACAGCAGGGTGTACCCCTTGTCTTTAGGATCAGCCGCCTCTGCAACAACATCCTTCCCTTGCAAACCCACAAAACTTTCCTCTAATGTAATATTGATGGGATCAGAATTATGCTACAGAGTCCAGCTGTTTGCTTTTAATCTAGCTCCTACGTAGCCCAAGTGTGGAATAGGAGCATGACTTCTCTGTGAAAATGTCAGGTTAGCCTTGTTTTGAATGCATTGATTCTCCAGGGATCATAGACTAACCATTAATTTGGAGAGGCCATGCCTCTACCCTGTTAGCATGTGAAGAAACCTGTACAACTGAATGCAATGGGATTATCTCTTTAAATTGGCGTTGTCCCTTCAATGTCCTACATGGCCTCTGAGGCCTGAAGCAGAGCCATAAGTAAACAGTGCTGCTGGACGATGTGATTAGGATTAATGCCTGATTCCAAACAACAAGATATGTGCCTTACTTTTAAATTTATAAGTAGTCTTGTTTAAGTGGATGGAGTCCTAAATGCATATTGAAGAGGAGACAAGTAGTACAGCAGAGCATTTAGAAGGAGGTTTTTCTATGCAGGCTTTATCTGAAATAACAGAAGATGCTTAGCACTGTTCTCTCATACAACATGGAAGCATATCCATCAGGGATGGTCCCCTAGGAAAGGTGGGCTACTGCCCCACCAAACCTCACGCTCCCCCTGCCCCCCATCCCCAAATGCCCCTGCCAGTATGCTGCTCCATGCAGTTGTCAGCAGCAAGCCTCTGGACAGATTGGGGCTTCCTGCACATGCTCAGTAAGGAGGGTGCCATCTTGGCTTTCTGGGGCTGATAGGAAATGTAGTCCAGCAGCAGCCAGATCTCAGGAGTTGAGCCCAGTCTGCTCTCTTGTGAGAATGGGTTGGGGGTGGGGGAGAGGAAGGCCAGAGGGCAAGGGAGGGGGAAACATGTTCCTGATTAGGATGCAAAGAGCATGCTCCGGATGCCAACCCATCGAGCACTGCTCTCTGGGACAACTGGGGGGGGCAGGAGGGTTCCCTGCTTGAGCTCCATAGAGGAGTTCAGCCAATAGGCAGGGGTTTGGGGCATGTTTCGTTGGCATTCTTGCAGTGAGGAGGGACTCAGGGTGTGGTCAAGAGCAGAGTGGGAGGAGAGAGGAGGTGGGACTCAGAATGTTGCCAAGGTTGGATGAATGAGCACAGCATGGGAGGGAGCCACAAACTAGCAACCTGCATATGCCTTCCTGAATGCCCAGAATCTGATAAGGATAAAACAAGTACCCTTCCTCCTGGGCCTTGCCACCTTTCTTCCTTGTGAGGACATGTGTGTGGTTTAGGATAACATCTCCAGGCTGGACTGGGCCCCCTTTATTTTTTGGCAGGGGGGATCATGGTTTTTGTGTGTAGGGTTTTCTTATGTGATTTTGGGGGGTGGGGTGGCTTTTGGGTCAATCCTGTTTTGGGATTAAATGATCATACAAATGGGGGTCTGGGTGGGGGGGGTTATTTCTCATGGCTTTGTCCTTTTTAAATATGATTTAAAATTGTTGGGGGAGGGGGGCAATACTGGTTTGGGATTAAATCCTGAGATTGTGCTGGGGACGAGAAGTCTAGGGTTTGGAGATTATCATTTATTAATCTAGAGTGTGAGGAGGTGCTCTTCCTACTTTATTTTTCTTGGCTTTGCCACAGGTACACAATGTTTGATTTCTGTTGTACTTTGTTGAAATTGGGTGGGATGTTTTGTGGGTTTTCCCTGTATTTTCCATGGATTTGGGTGGGTGTGTTTGTTCTATGAGTGCCACTATTGCTGCTTCCAGTGATGGCTGTCTTCCAAACGTTGCATGGCTTTCTTCCCTCACCCCTGGCCTGTGAAAAGCCTTCTACACCTTGTTTAATATGTGTGATGGTGATGATGATTTATGATTTCTATATGGTTTTCCCCCCCCTACTTTCCCCATGGGCTGTAACTTTCTGTTCTTTGCGTTTCCCATGCTGGTATTGATTGACTGTTGTGTGCCGGTAATGATTTATCATTTTGCCACCATGATTTGTGTTCTCCCCACCCCCACCCCCTTGCGTTTCCCATGAGCTTCTGTGCCTTTCTGTTCTGTAAATGCCACATTGTGGTTCGGGTTGGATGCACTGCTGCTGCTTCTAATGATCCTCTCGCTAACCCTACATTGCCCCCCTCTCACACCCTGGCTTGAGAAATGGGTTAGGTTTGGTTATGGTTTGAGGGTGTGTTTGGTTACAGTTTAATAAACCCTCCTTGAGTCCCAGATCTGTATTCAGTGTGGGTTTTTTATTGATTGGTATTCCATAGCAATGTCAAAATTCTAGGTAGCCTCACCAGCCTTAGAACCCACCAGCCAGCACTATATCATATTCTAAGGTAATAGGGTCCCCAGTTAATTAAAATGTGAGTAGTGGGAAATAAAAGTATATAAGATTTCTTCAATGGCAATGTGAAGAGTCTGTTTCTGGATCAACATTTTTTTTTATTGTGTTCATTTATTCATCCGTTACACTTGCAGACTGGCATTTTTTCCTCTTAATCCTTTCCCTGCAATGTCACACAATATAATGTACAGATAAAACCTCTTTTTTTAAAAAAAAAAAATGATGGTTTTGCCACTACAAAACACAGGGGATTCATTCTTTTTTTCAACCACTTTGTTCTTCGGAACTCTTCTTTCATTATTCTCTGACTTGACTTCAACAGGCTATGTTGAAGTTGACTCAGACCAGTACTGAGTAAATGGAAGAAGCTTGACAATTCTCACTGATATTAGGGAATTAGTGAAAGCTGTCACATGGCCATATAATAACTAAAAAAAAACAAAAAAAAAACAAAACCTGCTACCTAATGCAACTTCTTTTTGTAACTACGAAGCGTAATAATTTAAACCAAACTTTAGTAATGTGCAGGTTGTTTGAAATATATATCATAGAGTTGATGGAGTGAATGTAATGTAGTAGCTCACTACAGTCTCTGTTGTTATGCCTTTCTTCAGAAGTGCAGACTCAAGACGAACAATGAATTGTGCTTATTGGAGAACTGGAGCTTTACTGTAAATTTACTCGAGGTGTTACTCTTTCTCTAATTTAATAGTATCTTATTCTGCTTGTACTCCTTCTGATTTTCAGTGAGGAAGGGTACCAGAATCTGGCCACTTTTCAGCAAAGCACTTAAATACATCCATAATGAGCCCTCATCCAGTGCCCACTAATGGGAGACTTTTGATTTCATAAATTATTCTGTTAGGATGAGTAATTCAACTGATGCTTAAATATAAACATATGTTTAACTAAATGTGATGCATGTTCTGGATCTTAGGCAGGTAAGAAATAAGTATTTGAATGATTATAAAAGAAATCAGAACAAAGTAAAGTGTTTATTGTTTTGTCTTCAGGCAAAATGCTAAAAAATTTAAGAATGGCTAGAATCAGTGCTGCATTTTGCTTGAAAGTAATATTGAACTCTAAATTAGCATTTCTTTCATTACTGCTCCATACCATCTCTGGCAATTGAGATGATAGTTAAATGCACATTATGACAATAACAGGGTGCATGGTAGCACCCGCTAAAATGAACTGGTGCTGATAGTAGATGGGGATCACGCCTTAAGCCAGTGCGAGAAGTTGTAGGTGCTAGCAAAAAAAAGGACAACACCAAGCACCTAGGAGGATTGGAGACCCTGATGGCCTATTAGAGATGGGCGAACGCAGTTTGGAAGTTTGGAGTTTGGCCCGAACTCGGCCTGTTCGGATGACCGAACTTGAATCCGAACGCGAACTGACCGAACCGAACTCAATTCCGAACGTCGAAATGACCAAACAGTTCGGTCAGTTCGGATCGCGTTCGGGTGAGTTTGGGTGGCAAAAAGAGTCACTGGAAGGTCAAACATGACAGGGAGGGGTAGTTAGCTGAGGAGCAGACTTCCAGGTACCATGGGTGGAGAGGTGTGCAAGAAACGAAACTATCTGCCTCCCCCCTTCCCAACACCTTCTGAGCTAGTCACTGTTCCTGAACAGCAGGTGTTTCAGAAGGCTCCCTCTCCCAGCATTTCCCAGATCCCCAATCTATTGCAATCCTCCTCCCATTTCACCCATCCAACCCATCTACCCCCATATTCTCATTCATTTATTTAGCTTAGCTTAGATAGATTTAGTGGTTATTTTTTGTTTTTACCCCTCCCTGTGTTCCCTGTGTTCAATCTTCCTTCCTCCCTCCCTCCTCCATTGAATCCTTTCCCTCTCCCATATATTCCATCCCAGATTCCCTTCACTTCCCCTGTTTTTTCATTTAGAGTAGGATTATTAGATTGCTTTAAGTTTCATTTTTGTTTTGTACTGAAATGAAACTTAAATCTTAAACTGAAACCTTGTGTTTGTGATTCCCCCCATCATTCATATATATATATAGAGAGAGAGACATAGAGAGAGATTAGATAGATTAGATTGTAGACAGTTGTAGGACTTAGCTGTGTACAAATTAGATAATGTACTTATTAGATAATTCATTTAGTTAATAGCGTTTATAGAATAGTTAATAATAACAGTTAGATTTAGTGTAGATAGATAGATATAATATTAGATAAAACAATTAAATTAAAAAACCTGTATAAAAACAAAAAAACCAAATAAAAAACCATATACAAAAAACAAAAACAAAACCCATAACAAAACATTTCCTGAACGGCCGAACCCGAACCGAACGGACGAACCAAATAGATGAAACAAACGCAGCCAAACCGAACGGACGAACCCGAACCGCGATCTGTTCACCCATCCCTATGGCCTATGGGTATTTAGGAGGCAAACCCTCTGGGATTTACTGTGGAGGAAGGAGGGCTGAAGCTGAGCTCTGCAGAGGAAGAGAGTAAAAGCCAGGCAGTTGCTGCAGATTTCAGGGACCAAGCTCAAGTATGGAGCATGCTTCAGGTGCAGGATATTGCACAAAAATGGCCTCCACTTCCCCCGAAGGTGGGGAGTGGCTGGCGCTTTGTCGCGCACACCTGGGAGGAGGTGGGACATGACAGGGAGAAATTCCAAGTCACTGCCGGGGATGCAGATCCCCGGGGTGGTGAAGCGGCTGTGCTACAGTGTGGGAAAAGGCAGAACCCTGCCGGGGTTGCTAGGCAGCCCCTGCACTTATGATTGGTGAGGCTGGTCACATGGGATTGGTTGGGGGTGGAGCTAGCTCCACGAATGAATGGCCCAGCCTCAGTTGAAGGCTGGAGCCCATCCAAAATGCAGCACAGTGAGCATGCTGTGAACATTGTGGGAGAGCCCCGGAAATGGAAAACAAAGAAGATGTCTGCCACCACTGAGAAGCAGTGGTGGGAAGCACCCAAACAACAGGAGCCTCAGGCCAGGACGGCCCGGGTCAAGGAACAGGGAGTATCGAGCCCCCAGGTTTGGTGTCATGGGGGGCAATGGGAGGGGTGGACACCCCACTGGGGGTCAGACTGGACAGCTGTGATGCTCTCTTGAGAACCCTAGCATCTTGGGACCAGGTGGGGGTGGGGGAGCAGCCCCCCCATTGCCCCATTGGACCTCTCCCAGCCCGTGCGGGACAGTGGGGCACCCTGGCTGGTAGAGCCCATGGCCCAGTGCGGCTGAAGGTGAGGGCGGAGCATAGTGCCCCCCACCCATTATATTGAAGACCCAGGCCTGGCCAGTAGAGCCCAGGACTGGGTACATCGGGGGCAGCATCTGGGCCTGCGTGGGCTGAGCCCCCTCCCCCCATGGTGCCTCTCCCAGTGCCCCCTGGGTACTGGACCCCTTCAGGCCGTATGGAGGAAGGCGGACCACCACCACAGGCCACAAGAGAAGGGTCAGGGAGCATGATCAGCCAGTAGGGGCCACTCGCTCACCCTCCTGTCGGGGGGACAGTTTGGGGCGATGGCTACCCTGGGTGCACCCTCTCTGGGGGTAGACCAGAGGAGCCCCAATTAATTTCTTATAGGAACGAGGCCAGGCAAGAGGAGGATGATATCAGTGCAAGGCGGCGGAGGTGAGATGAAGATGATCTCCGCCCAAGGGTTGAGGCCATTGAGCGGGCCATCCAGGAGTTAGTACAGCAGCATGCCCCACAACCACTAGCCCAGTATGGAGTCTTCCACACAAGCAGGCAGCCATTGCAAGGTGAGGTGGGTACTCACCGGACTGGGGCTTGGGGGCCCCTAGCAGGGGTAACTAGTGCGGTGGCCGGGCGGGTGGGGGTGTGCCAAACAGTGCCCCCTGTGCCAGACCGGTCCGGCTGCACCCAAATGTTGTGATGGAATGGGACGTGGGTGCCTGTAATGGTGCTGCCACTTGTGCGGGGAGCCCGGGCTACCCCCTTCATGTGCCCCCCCGGGAGGGTAATAGGCGGATGCCGCAGTGCTGGGGGGACAGACCCTCCAGGTCTGGGTGCCGGTGGCAGCCCCACCCCTGTTGGTGCCCGCTCCCATGACAGTAGTGCCCCAGGCGTCGGAGACGGTCAGGCAGCGCCTCCTGGTGGGGGGGTACATGGATGTCTCCGCAACAATAGGCGACCACCTTCTTCCTGTAACCAGAGAGCGGATATGGAGAGGTGAATATATCAATAATATTGCCCTCCTGTTTACTGATCCCATAGTGGATCCCGCTGAGCAGGAGGACAAAAAACAAAAGAAGCAGTTCAAGCGCCCAAAAGCCAAAAGGAACTGGTCCAATTGGATGGCTGCCTTTTCGATATATCAAGGGGTTATGATCCAGGCCTTTCCTGGGCATGCGGCCAACTTACTCAAGTATGCCGACATCGTTCGGAGGGCATATGAGGCAGGCCCCACTGGGGCCTGGCTCAGATATGATGAAGCGTTCAGAAACCGGGCCACTTAAACCAGGGGGCTGCAATGGGACCTGCACGCAAATGACTTGTGACTAAACTGCATGAGTGGTCTGGGAAGTATCCCCTGTTCTGATAGTGGCCACTTGTTAGCTAAAGGTGGTGCTTCCTCTGCAATGGAGTCCTTTTGAGAAGAAGGGAAAAAGAGCCCAGCTGGTTCAACCACGCAGTGCTGGGAGTATGACTGGACAGGCAGGTGCTCCCGGGCTGCCTGCAAGTTTCAGCACACTTGCACAAACTGCAGGTTTTCACCATGCCACAGCATGTCCCCGGGGAAGAACTGGGGCATAAGGAAAGCCCTTGCCCGGTGGGGCAGGAAAGGGCGGAACTGGGGGAGGTGGCAATGCGGGCCCAGGCAAGGGCCCCCACACCAGTTAGGCTGGACAGACTGGAGGCTGCCCTCCTGGGATAACCTGACCAGGAAGAGGTAAAGTACATTATCGAGTGTTTTAGGTTAGAATTCAGGATTCCAGCATGGAAGATTCAGCAACTGAAGGTTGCCCCGAATTTAAAATCGGTAGCGGGAATGGAATCAGTAGTGCAAAAAAAGATCAATAAGGAGCGAGCTGAGGGCCGAGTGGCGGGCCCTTTCCCAACCCCCCCTTTCCCAACATGGTCATCTCCCCCTTAGGGGTAGTACCAAAGAAGGCCCCGGGTGAGTTCAGGTTGATTCACCACCTGTCCCACCCTTGGGCGGGTCAGTAAACAATTCCATCCCAAAGGAACTTGTGTCGGTGCAGTACACTTCGTTTGACTCCGCATTGGTACTGGTCTGACAGTATGGCCTAGGTGCGACGTTAGCTAAATGTGACATCAAGTCAGCTTTCCATCTGCTGCCGGTTCACCCTGAGAGCTTTCCTCTCCTAGGCTTTCATTTTGGGGGGGAGTTTTATTACGATAAAGCCATGTCAATGGGGTGCTCCATCTCTTGCTCAGCGTTTGAGAGGTTCAGCACCCTTATCGAGTGGATAGTGCAGCAATGGGCCAATGCAGGGGAGATCACAAAATATCTTGATGATTTCCTCTTCATCAGATGGACTGGAATGAGTGAATGTATCGAGCTGATGCATACTTTTCAGAGGACTGTAGACAAACTGGGAATCCCCTTGGCTCCTGAGAAGACTGAAGGGCCAGCCACAAGGCTAACCTATTTGGGAATAGAGCTGGACACTGTGGCATCTGTGTCACACCTACCTCAGGATAAGCTGAGATCATTGCGGGAAAAAGTGGATGAGTGCTTACGGGCCACCAAAGTGATGGCCCGTAACCTTCAATCACTAATTTGGAGCCTTAATTTTGCATGTCGGGTGGTGGCACCAGGTCGAGCCTTTTTGTCCCGCCTATATGTAAAATTGGGGGGCAACCCTCCCCCTCATCACCATATTAGGATTAACAGAGAAATGAGAGAGGACTTGGGGATTTGGGTGTCATTCTTGGTGAATTTCAACGGCGTTAGCTTCTGGCGGGAATAGCTATTGATTGAGGCAGAGCTGTAGGTGCACTCTGATGCAGCGGGCGGCTCCGGGTTCAGGGTATTTTTCAGGGGCAGGTGGGTTGTGGCCCCATGGCTGGATGAGTGGACCGACTCCGGGGTCACAAAGGACCTGGCATTCCTTGAGCTATTTCCCATTGTACTCGCAGTGCAACTGTGGCCGCAGGAGTTAGAAAACCACATGGTGCTGTTTTGGTGTGACAGCCTAGCTGTTGTACACATCATAAACACCTTGTCCTCCAGCTCTCCACGAGTAATGAGGCTGGTGAGGGTGTTGGTGCTCACCTGTCTAAACCACAATATTCTTTTCTGGGCACGACACATGCCTGGGATTGACAATGGTGTTGCTGATGTCCTTTCTTGCTTCCAGATGAAGCGTTTCTGTCTGCTGGCCCCCCAAGCCAGGGAGAACCCAGAGCCATTGCCACCATCGGTGTGGAGCCTTGGGTCATAGAACTCTGTGATGCAGTCCTGGGATCACTGGCCCCGGGGACAAGGGCCACCTACAACTGAGCGTTTTGCCAATTTCAGGAATTCCGGCAGGTGCACATGTGGGAAGTAGGTTTCCCAATCCCCGAGTTGCAGATGCTCCAGTTTGCCCTCCAGCTCAGGTGGAATGGGGCCATGCCTGGCACCATAGCTGGAAAGTTGGCAGCGTTGGGTTTCAGGAGCAGCCTGGAGGGGCACCCACCGCCCAACAGAGGCTTCTTCGCCAGGGGCCTCTTGGAGAGCTGGGCCAGGGAGCGGGGTCAGACACAGGATCAAAGAGCACCCATCACACCTACTGTCCTGCTGGACCTCTGTGGCGCCCTATGACATGTTTGTTATGATAATTACGAAGTTTCTCTGTTTAGCACAGCATATAAGCTAGCTTTCTTCGGGGCCTTCCGGGTGAGCGAACTGGTGTCTGAGTCAGCCAGGGAGAATACAAGTAGGGTACATAATGTTACAGATGTATGCATTGAGGTAGAAATTATGTCCCTACTGATTCATCGCTCCAATCAGAGGTCGAGGGGACAGGTGGTTAGGCTTTCCCAGTCCGAGAATTTGGAGCTCTGCCCAGTACAAGCAATGGAGGCCTACCTGGCCATATGGTTGAGAGACCCTGACCACCTTTTCCGACATGCTGGTGGGCAACTGCTAACAAGGCACCAGTTCACCTCCGTCATGTGGGTTGCAGTAGCTTGGGTGGGTCTGCCAGCAGAGCAATACGGAACCCACTCGTTCTGGATAGGGGCAGACAGCTTTGCAGCAGCCGTAGGGCTGTCAGATCACAGCATAAGAACAATGGGCTGATGGCGGTCTGGTGCCTTCCGATCTTATGTCCGCCAGCCCCCCCACCACACTCAGCCTTAAACTTGTCATCTTATTCACAGGTGTACCCCCTTGGCGATGGACGCAGATTTGGATTGTGGGACATATTCTGGTGCACTGGGCTGGCAAGGAGACCAGTCAGACCAGATGGGGAACTCAGCTTGGCCTGTTGTAATGCGCAGAGATCTGCTGGATGGGTCGGGGCGGTATGACATGGCATCACCTCCTGCCAACACTTAGTAGGCCCTTCCGGGGACAACCACCTGACATCTTAGTCTTGCACTTAGGTGAGAATGACTTAACCAAGGTGAAAGGGGTACATCTTATTAGAATGATAAAAGGGGGCTTGTGGGATGTGAAACGCCTTTTCCCATCAGTATTAATTATATAGACAGACCTAGTGGAGAGAATTTCATGGGGAAGAGGGTTCACCCAAGGAAGGTACATAGGGCCTGGAAGAACATTAATAAAGATGTTGGGAGGTGATTAGTAAATCTGGGAGGTGATCAGATTGGCAGCTACGCCCTTACCCATAAACGGCCAGAGTTATTCCACCAAGATGGGGTACATTTGTCACCTGAAGGAAACCATCACTACCTGAAGGCCCTGAAAGAGAAGCTAGAGCAGGTTTTAGAGAGTTGGTAGAGCAAGTTGTGGGTATAGTTAGAAAGGTGGGGGTCGGGCTCGTCTGGATAAATTCAGTGAGCTCTTAGTGGCAGGGGTCCAGTACTAAGGGTTAAATCATAGGTTAGAAGTTGATAAGCATGAGCCATCTCCTTAAGAGATGGGGATGTCACACCTACCAGAAATGCAGGGGTAAGGCAACCGGTGGGGTGGAGTCCCTGGGAGAGGCAGGTCAGTGAGGGTGGTAGGGAGATGTATGGTCCCCTGCCTGCAGACCCATTCCTCCTTACTCAGCTCCATAAGGAGCTTGGTCCTCCTTATACACGGCAAGTGCCACGACGAGGGGGAGACGTTGTTTGGTTGAGGGCTGGTAATCAATGGTGCATCGAAACCACACCTGTTTGTTCGAGGTTATGTTCAAGTACTGGACCCACATCGCACTAGGTGATTTCCCCCACCTAATTGCTAATTTAATTTGGTTTAATAAAGAGTGCGGCCATTTAAACCCAACACTTGGTGTCCTGTCTCCTTTTGGTGCGTTGGCAACGAGCAACCGGCCAAAAGGATTATAAAGTGGAGTCTGCCTGTGATTAGCCCCAGGAGGAGGGAGGCTACTGTGGGATTATATGGACAAGTACTGATGAGTACCCAGAGAGTGGATAACACACCAAGAGACTCCTGGTGGAATGGGCTGTTTATCGGGGAAGTGGAGGTTAGATTTAAAAGCGCCCATGAATACTTACAAAAAGGGACTTACCTCGAGATTGGGACCATATCAGACAAGACTAAAAGACTGAATTCTTTCTGTGCAGTGGGGCTTGTGAGATGATTTTCCCATAGGTGTATATTAGGAGGGGGTTGCATACCCGGTTACAATGGGTGTTCTCAGGTGGACATGGGACTGACCACCCCTGGACCTGCTTTGGGGGTGCAGCCCCACATCTATCCACTTGCAGCTGCACCCAGGTTGATTTTAAATGTATTTATTTAATTAATTAATTGCATTTATATGCCATCCCCTCATGCCTACGACATCTCGGGGCGGCTTCCATACAAAAGTAAAACAATATTTAAAACACCAGTAAAATTCACAATATTAAAAACCCTCATTTACCCAGCCACCCCCTACCCACCCCCGAAGGCCTGGGAGAACAGCCACATCTTACATGCCTGACAAAAGGCCAGTTGACTTGGGGCCAGGTGGGCTTCCTCCGGGAGGGAGTTCCACAACTGCAGCTCTACCACTGAAAACGCCCTCTCCATTGTGGGCCCCCCGTTTCATGCGGGGGACCTCTAGGAAGGCGCGCCTAGCGGATCAAAGGGGTCATACTGAAACACGGAAGGCGAGGCGGTCCCTGAGATACCCGGGGCCGAGACCATATAGGGCTTTATAAATCAAAGTCAGCACCTTGAATCTGGCTTGGTACGTTATAGGCAGCCAGTGCAGCGCATGGAGCACAGGTGTAATGTGCTTTCTTCGTTCAATCCCTGTTAGGAGACGGACTGCCGCATTCTGCACTAGGTGCAACCTCCAAGCCAGCATCAAGGGACCTAGTGGCTGCCATGGCCCAAAGTCTGCCCATGTGACACCTCTTCCCCCACACCATAGAGTTGCAGGCAGATTGTCAGACACTCTAGGCTGCCACCTGCAACTCTAAAGTGTTGCCCGGGGCAACCCCCCACCAAAAGCAGAGCTGCAGCGGCTTTCCACTGAGCAGATGGACAGCAGTAGGGATGGGCGAACGCAGTTCGGAAGTTCAGAGTTCGGCACGAACTCGGCCTGTTCGGACAACCGAACTCAAACTCGAACGCGAACATACCGAACAAACCAAACACCGAACGGCGAAATGGCCGAACAGTTCGGTCAGTTCGGATCTTGTTTGGTTGAGTTCGGGTGGCAAAAACAGGTTCACTGGAAGGTCAAACATGACAGGGAGGTGTCAGTCACTGAGGATCAGACTTCTAGGCACCAGGGGTGGAGAGGCTTGCAAGAAACGAAACTAATTATATGTCTCCCCCCTTCCCAACACCTTCTGAGCTAGTCACTGTTCCTGAACAGCAGGCTTTGAGTAGGATTTTTAGATTGCTTTAAGTTTCATTTCAGTTTTGTACTGAAACGTAACTTAAACCATAAACTTAAACCTTGTGTTATGCACTGTACAGACTCATTGAGTATGTATGTATTTCACTACAGACTCCTCTTCTGTTTGTGATTCCCCCCCATCCCATATATATGGGATGTATATATATCCATATCCATATCCATATCCATATCCATATCCATCTATCTATCTATCTATCTATCTATCTATCTATGGATATGGGATGGGGGGGATAGTTAGATAGATAGATAGTTGTAGGAGTTAGCTTAGTGATAGAGAAAGCGTTAGTGATTTAGTTTTAATGTTTGTAGGAGTAGGTCTGTGTACTTACTAGACAATCCATTTAGTTCATAGCATTTAGAATAGTTAATAGCAGTTAGATTTAGTGTAGATAGATAGATATAATATTAGATAAAAATAATAATAAAACAACCCCATATAAAAACAAAAAACCATATAAAAAACAAAAAAACACCCATAACAACATTTGCCGAACGGCTCAACGGCCGAACCAAACAGCCGAACCCGAACTCGGCGAACTAGCCGAACTGCCGAACCGAACGAATGAACCGAACGGACGAACCGAACGCAGCTGAACCGAACGGCTGAACCCGAACCGCGATATGTTCACCCATCCCTAGACAGCAGCTCTGACTCAGGCTGGTGCCCCAGTTTTGGGCAGCCCACTTCATTGGCAGAGCACTTGGCTGTTCTGGAGCACCGCAAATGGAACTGGAGTGGAAGAGGAACAGCGTGCTATGCCTCTGCATTGCTTGCACATCTGGCAGCCCTCCTTTAGATGGACGGGCCACTTGGGGGTGAGGTGGAGCAGCTGTCCATAAAAGTACCCATTGTCTCATATCCGCCACATTCATGAATTCCTATAGTAAGAGAAAGGCAGCCTTGTGTTTAACTTTATCCTGAAGCACCGGTTCTGAACCTAACTCTGCTTCAGATTTCTTGGGTGAGAGTGAACAAGTCCCTTAGGGTGCTTGCCCATGTTACCCGAGTGAAGGAAACCTATGTTTTGTAAACTCATGGTGGGGAAACAAACATGTAGCTCTGACTGTGGGTGTGGGGTTAAAAGTGTCATAATTGTTTTCAGCCATGGATGACAAGGCTCAAAATCTTTTGTCCATAATTGAAAGCAACGTAAGACGTGGCTGATGGTGCTTTTAACCCTGCACCCACGTTTAGAGCTACATGTTTGTTTCCCCGCCATGAGTTTACAAAACATAAGTTTCCCCCACTTGGGTAACGTGGGTAAGCACCCTTAATCAATTCCTCCATTGCCAAATGGAGATGCCACTTCCTTTCTCCTACCCTTTGTCTAAATTAGGGCTAAAACTCGATCTCGAGTTTTTCTCGATTATTGTCCAGAATGACTGTTCTCAACTCATTTTAAGGAAGAAACGATAATTGAGAAAAATGCCGATTCTCTATATTTCTCAGTTGAGAATTTTTTCTTGAAATACCATTTACCGTTTACTGTTACTGTTTACCACAATTTACCATTTGCCATGTACTGCTTACTGTGTACAATGCTCATCCCAGTAATACACATGTGACATTTTGTGCATGCGCATTACTGGGATGAAGGTGGTAAGTGGTACACGGTAAATTGGTATGCAGTCAATGGTAAATTCAGGTACACAGTAAATGGTAACAGTAAACAGTATTTTGAGAATAAATTCTCCTAAGTGTGTTATGGAGATTGTACAGAGATCTCTGTGACAATTCTTGATTCTCTCAATATTTTCATGAGGAAAAAAATTGCTTCTCATTTCAGCCCTAATCTAGATTGAGCTGATCAAACCACTTACTCTGGAATAGTCCCACTGAAGTCAATATTAATTGTTTTTAATATTAACCCACTGAAGTCAATATTAATTGATTTTAATTGTTAAATTATGTTGTTGTGAGCCGCCCCAAGCTGCCTGTGGCAGGAGGGGTGGGATACTAAATGCTTTTAATAAATAAATTTAATAAAATAGTTAATGTTATTACTCCAGAATAATAGCTTGAGGATCATGCCCTTAGTGTGACTCTTTTGTGCAGGGTCATACTTTGCACATGAAGAGTGACTAGAACAGTGGAGACCCACCAGACTAATCTCTAGTTGTTGTAAATAATAAAAACTGGAAATAGAAAACAATGGGGGCATATAAAAGAAACAAACAAAGCCATGATAACAAGAGTCGAATGCAGTGCCACCAAACTCTGTTAAATAAAGGGTGACACTTTGCCTGGAAGAAAAGCCATGAAACCTAACTGGTTAGTGAATCAAACCATTTCACGCACTTGGAAAAAGCACATTGTAAAGCTGAAATGTGGATTGGCGTGCTATGGCCCCCAGCAAATATGTCTTTGGATTTAGGACTCAAGCTGTCCTTATTACATTGTTGGGTAGGGACACTTATTTCACCCTTCTGCCTATTGCCCTGTCCTGGAAGGGATTTTGCTGAACTTCACAAGGAAAGAGCAACATGTGATTTCAAAAGAAACTGAATCAGGAAAAGACTGGGTATGGCTGAATGGGCAACTGCTGCCTGGACTCTTTCCTCTGTCTTCATTTCATCAGTCCACAGTAGGGTGGCCATATATCCCCTTTAAAAAAGGATGATTATGAAAAATACATGCTGCAGGGCTACACTGGAACCAATGCAGCTCTGCAACATGTATTTTTAATAAGTGTCTTCTTTTAAAGGGGAGGTATGGCCACCGTAGTCAACAGGTGGAGGCAACACTACTGAACTGGACTAAGTATAACAACCCCACAAGGCAACTTTGGACACCCCAGGCAAGTAACAGGATCAGACATTCCGGTGTACTTGTCCTTCCAGTCTTTCCCTTGAGACCAGGCTCCTCTACAGTCTGGAATCAATGACAGCCTGGCTTATTGTGGCCTTAGTTCACATTAATTACTTTGATTTTTTTGTTCTGCATTGTTCGGTATTTTTGTGATTTTTCTACTGCATTGTCACATTAATGGATCAATCACATTCATTTTATGTGTGTGTACATTTTGGTATTCCGTACCATGTCTGATTAATATTGCTTGGAAAGAAAACTGGAAGGGAATAACGGGGGAGCCTCGGGGCAGAGAACTTTGAATGAATGGATAAATAAATGGATAAATAAATATATATAGAAGTATATCAATTTAAAGTAGCAAGATATCCAAGTGAGAAATCCAAATCGAAGATTCAGAACCATAAACAAAAGAGAGAAACAAATACAGTTTCATATCGTTTGGAAAGAAGGGAATAATTGGGTGGAGCCTTGGGGCATAGACATTTGAAATGAATGAATGAATTAATAAATAAATATATATTTGTGAATATTCATTTCATTTGTACTCAGTATGGAATATTTCCCTTACATCCGGTGTGTATAAGCAACTTTGACAAGATGTAGGCCAATGTTGGCCAACGAAAATCAAAGTTCAAATGTATAGTGGATTTTGTGCTTATGGATATCATCTGCATTTTCAAATAGACATCCAAATAATGGATATTTTCAGATGTGACGGGTCCAGAGGCCTGTCACGCTGAACCATGGTCCGGGATCCGTTTCAGATCCCGGACAGGAATCTGCCCGGCCGTCCTTTAGACGTGCCAGCAGATTCCTACAGGGGAGGGGCCATGTGGCATGATGTGCAACTGCACAGCCCTGCCCCCCTGAACTCCCCCGGCCGCCCGCCCTCTGGGAGATGGGCGGGAGCAGCGGCCAAATCGTCTGCTGCACCCGATCCCACATCATGGTCTGTGCCATGATCTGGGATTGGCAGAAGCTAACAGGCATTACTCTCCACCGATCCCAGATCGTGGTTGCGCTAACCACGATTCCGGAGGTAAGGTCAGCCTCACCTCCAGAATCATGGTTAATCTGATTCCCGCTGGAGGTTCACTGGGGTGAACATCTGGCAGGAATCCTACAGATGTTATGGACCTCTCCTCCACCACAGGGGCTTGACTGTGGTTAGAGGGAGGCCCGTAACATCTGAAAATACCCAATATTGTATCCAAAGCAAATAGTCGTATACCTGCTAATTCAGTTATTTTAATCTGGACACTTTGTTCATTTTAGTATTTTAGTTTGGTTATTTTAGTCATTTCAGTATTCAGATTATTACACTTTGGCTATTGAGCATGCACCAAGATGAAGTAACCAAAACATACGTACTATATCTCTCTAAAACAGATATCCAGCAAAGGTGGGACTAACTATCCACTCTGTAGGATCTGAGACTGTAGTGGACAAATTTCTCAGGTATAATATTTGTGACAGTCAGTGACAATTCTGACAAGGCTGCAAGCACTATGCTGAAATCGGAAAGAAGGGAAATAGTCAGTCAGAAGCCATGTGGTCAAAGATAAGACCGGTACTGGCAAGTCAAATCCAGACTTGGAAGCTGAGGAGCTGAGCCAACTCTATAAATAGATGGGCAAAACCCAAGCCAAGAGATTGGAACAGGAGTCAGAAGACCAGAGAAAATAAGCTGGTGCAGACATGGGTGACTTTGGAGTAGAACTGGAGTAAGTTGGGACCAGCACTGAAGCAGTGGTCAAGGAACAATGATGGGACAATGCTGGAACAGGGCCAGCACACAGATCTGGGAGCACATAGCAGAGACTTGGCTAGAATCTCTCACACTACAGAGATGCTTCTTGGCAGGGCCTTACATGGCCCAGCATGGCCAATAGAAGACTGGGTGGGGCTCAGTCAATCAACAGCAGGGTGCGGTATGAGCCAATGATGGAGAGGGTGGACAGATGGTCAGGGTGCCTGACCAGACTGCAGACACAGATAAGTTCTGCTCCCATACTGTGTCCTGACATCATTAGGCTACATTGGAAAGAATGTCTAAGGGGTCAGTAATAATCTTCTACAAAGGAGATGGAAAAGTTTATTGGTGTCTTTAGAAACCAAAATATCCCAATTCCCTCTACTTTTCATTATACAGACCCAAAGAAATGATTGTTCTAGAAAACATGAGTCCCAGCTAGGTATTTGAGACTCTGCTCTCTGTACCACTTAGGAATTCCACAAAGAGAATCCCCTATGCCAGGATAGGATACTAGGGATGTGCGAACACCGGGGGGTTCAGTGTTCGGCCCGTTCAGGGTTCGGACGAACCTGAAACCATTCGGGGTTTGATCTGTTCGGGCGGGGGGGCAGTTTTCCCTCCCCCCTTCTGGCTGCGCGGGAGGAAGCGGTGCCCTTTCCACGCGCGCAGCCTGGAGGGGGGAGGGAAAACCGGGTTCCTCCCTGCCCCCACCTGAACAGGTTCGGAACCCAAACTTTGTTCTGCTGGTTCGGCCGGCGGCGGTTCAGATTTGGGGTGTTTGTGAATGGGCTGAACATCCCGGGTTCAGGCCGAACCCCGAACCTCCGAACCGCGTTCGCACATCCCTATAGTATACTGTTAATAAGTCTATCTTTGCGCTACCATCCTTCATACTCATTCTAGTTTCATGTGATGGAAACAATAAAATGAGAACCATTGCTTTTATATGATGCAAATTAAGATAGCATATGTCCGTTTGGCAGCAGTAGCACCTCACATGTTTTGACTTGGAACAAATCCTGGGGACACTTGACAACTTTTGGATTTAGTGTATTTTTCTCTCATATGAGAAGGAGGGGGCAGGGTAGAAAAATGGTGAAATAAATAAATAAAAATATTAGTGACAGCTCATGCAAGGCTTAATAGTATCTCAATTGCTATGGGATTGGTTGCATTGCATCTCGGATTAGAGTTTGCATACTGCTAAAATGTATCCATAATGGCATCCAAAATGCTGTTCACTGTAGCAATAACTTATAAATTGACCACTTTGAGTAGTTCTGTGCAGAATCTCCTGCGGGCTTTTGTTTTCTTTTGCTTCATTTATTCGCTGTACCCACTGTTGGTTATGACAAATTTTATTTCATAAGTATGCTGTAGCAGCAGCTCTACAAATGTATCTTGCTGTGCTAGCCTCCTGTTCCCTTTTAAATGAGGAAGGTCAAAAAGCCTTGTTTCCTCACTGCTTGCTTGTTAACAACCACAAGTCTGTGGTCTAACCACTTATCCATTGGAAGCCAGCCTGTTCGATCAGTGGCACATATCATTACAGGGTAAAGAATGTTAAGTTGGATCGGATCCTCTCTCCTGGACGTTAAGGCCGGTTGGCAGACAGAGTTTCTGTCTTGTTGAAAATTTTGAGACTTTGGTGCTTTGTCCCAAATGCAAATAAACGTTTAAAATGTTTATTCCCTCCCCCATAAAACTAACTGGGTGCTTATATGCTATCCCCACATTTTGAAAGACATCTTCAGTGTAGGCTCCTGTACTTCAGGGATCCATTTTATCAGTCCACTGTAACAATATAACAAGTCATCAAAGAAAAACATAAACCATGTTCCTGAGTCCCAACCTGAGCTCCTGGCCACAGTTGAAACTAGCGGTAGGGGCCAAATGTGGCCCCTTTCCAGTTCTTGAGTCTGGCCCCTGGATCCAGTTCCTAACCCTAAACCCTGAGAATCTGAGTTCAGAGTAAGAGAGCAGAATTGAGGGCCTGCACACAAGGTATGGGGATGGATCCATGGCATAGATCCATGATCTGTGCTTTCCTCTTCCTGAGTGCACCCCTTAACCAGCTCTCAGAGCTTGTACTAATTTTTAAAGGGGCCCCTGGGGAGGAAAAAGGTTTCCCATGGCTAGACTAAACCCTCCAGTTCCACCTGGCCAGAACAGACTAGGAGCTCCATTCTTTTCCTGGGTGGTCCTTAGCCAGCGGTTTATGCAGTCTATCCATAGCCTCAGTAGTCTTAGCTGTGGAAGCTCCTTGGTATGATTAACCCTCTGTCTGCCAACCTCAACAAGGCTCAGCCTTATAACCTACTGCAGCAATCTTCTGAAATGTCCAGAATTGCCTGTTTATATTTAATAAGTTGGATTCCAGTGTGCCAGATGCTACCTTCACAGTGGCCAAAGACCAACTGAACATCTTGTGCCCTTGGTCCCAGTTTAGCAATATGGTAGAGAACCCATGGCTAAACTTCATTCTGTGATCCCCTTAACTGAGCATACTCTTAGAAATATACACATAAGGGGCACAAAAGTCAAATAAAATGCTCTGCAGTGGTTTTTATTAAGTCTAGGGGAAAGGATAAAAAAATAAAATAATATTTGCAAGAGTATTTTATTAATGTAGTAAATTGTATTCACACAAGTGCTTGAGAGCTCTCCAAACAAAATGGAACACATATTTTCCCCTTTTACTGGCAGATAACTTTTAATTTTTTATGACTGTGCATTGAGATCAATATCAGTGGGGTTTATCTCTTTTGCTTTTGCATGTCGGGAAAACTACAAAGCAAGAGATAAAGTGCTCCTATGAAATTGCATCTGTGTCGGCAGTTTGTTTTATATGTTTCTGTAATTTTATTAGAACCACTTATATACATCCAACATGATTCCATACAAAGAGTCTGTAAAATGAACTATTTAAGCTTCAGCAGTTTGCAGCATAAACAGATTTATCAGGCCTAAACTGCCAGTCAGCACGTTCTTTGAGAAGAAGCAGTTATGAAAAAGATGCACACTTCTCCCTTTTGCTGTAAGCTCTCCTCCTATTTTCATATAATCATACTTTATTAAATGGCACCTTAGTTCAGCAAAGAACCTTATGATCATATACAGTTCTCTCAATCATGATGACACCATGATCAAGAACAAAAGAAGTCTATAATTTACACCATCTACTTTGGTCCTAATTTTGTTTCCCAAGTCAAAATAGCTAAGATGAAACCTTTCATTGGTACATTTTTATTTTAAGTTCAGCCATAAGAGAAAGCTTCACAAGTTTGCACACACTCCACTGCAGAATTTGGTCCATTAAAATCCATCATCTTAACTACTTTGGCTGTTTTTAGATGGGTCATACACATGGAGGTCCACCCATCCCCCACAGACCCGGGCGCCCGTCTGAAGGCAGCGTGGGTAGAGGCGCACTCCCGCGACCCACACACCACCCGCCCATGCCCCCACATGGAGCAACCTGGGTTTTTCTGTGCACACTGACCGCACAGCCATCCGCCACCATGTGAAGGTCCCCCCTCATCCCCCCATACACTGGAAGTGTGCAGCAGCGCACATGGACCCACCCACCCATCCCCAGGTGGGATTTGGTTAAACATGGCAATGTTTAACTGCTCCAACCCACCTCCCCAACTATTTAGATAGCAGGGAAATACTGCCCCCCCATTTAAGTAACAGGCAAAACAATCTCAAATGACTAAGGAGTAAAAACTAGTTATGGCTCATGCTAAAGGCCTTAAGTATATTAGTAAGGTTGAACACTTGCATTTGAGAATCACATAGACAATGGCTATGCCCCTAATGGCCGTCCTGTTTAGTTTCCTGCACCAATGCAGGATTGACCTACCTACACTGTTCCAACAGAAAAAAATCCAACAGAAAAATAGACAGAACCGAAAATAAAATCTGCCACAAGTAGAGATTGAGAGTAGCCACAGCACTCGTGTCTAAAGTAACAGGAAACAATTTAAATATATCTCTAGACAAGTGAGCCACCATGCCTTGCATTTCAGGGGAAGGCAAAAACTCCTCTGAGTCAACTGCCAATCTGACCTGGGAGAAAAAAATTTCCTGTCCCCAAATGTGATCACTTAAACTCTGAGCATGTGTGCAGGACTCACCAGACAGGTAGGTACCCAACATTTAGTATCCAGGCACCAGAATACCCTATCTAAAAATATTAGATTTCAGTAAAGTTGACACAAGTTATTTTGAGGAAATGGAGATATCAGAGTGCTATTACATATTTCTTAGAAGGAGAATTAAATTATTTCCATTTAGAGTTGAGACCCTAGTCACACACATGTTTAAGTGCTGATAGCCACACTAAAACAAATGGGATGGTACATATTTAAGTTGAGTTCCAAGTATTATAAATGTTTGCAGGACTGGGGCCACAGTCTTATAGTTTATTCAGTATTTATTTATACACACATAATTTTAAATTTTTATTAATGATGTTTGCCATTAATTTATCTTGTTGGATTATAATTAAATTTTTGTCCAGTGTAGTTCTTCTCTATGAACTACCTTTTCATAATTATGTATGACTCTTGCAAATAAAGTTAAATATCTCACTGAGATTTTATTTGCCACTATAGCATTGATTAATGCAGGGGTAGGGAAGCTCAGGCCCAGGGGCCAAAGGCAGCCTGTGAGTAGTTCTTATTTGGCCCCTTCCAGTTCTTGGATCTAACCAGTGAATCCAGTTCCTGCCCCAAGTCCTGAAAGATTGAGCTCAGGGGAAAGGAGCAGAACTGAGGGTGCAGACTCAAGGACAGGGGAAAAGATCCACGGCATAACCATGAGCTAGACTTTTTCCTTGCTTTCCCCATTCTGAACATAAACTTTAACCTTACATGCTCCCACCCTCATTTTCTATGCAGATCTCGGAGCTTGTACTAATTTTCAATGTGACCTCTGGGAGGGGGAAAAAAGGTTCCTCCATCCCTGATCTAATGGATAATCAAGAAAGTCAGGAGCAAGCACTTTCTCTGAGCTCTCTGATTCTAAACTGTATAGCCCACAAAAATGCAGGACAATTATTGGAATATGAAAGGCAGGATTGTGCAGGGGAGCAGTGTCAAATCACCTGTTTAATTTTCTGCTTTCCCGTCAAAAGTTGGTTTCATGATTATAATTCAGTTAGGCTAAATATAAGAAAGGTGCTCTAAGTCCATAGGTTGTCACAGCTATGTTATTCAAGAGAGAATTTCCACAAGGATATACATTAAACGTCATCCCCCTAAATAGTCTCTCTTGTTGCTTGCTAATCAGCTGCTTGGCCATGCTGTCAAACACCTGATTGGTGAGCAGCAGCACCCACCAAGTCAACGTGCCATGCAAACTCAAGCACAGAGAGAGGAGAGATTTTTAGAAGAAAAATGCTGCGAGGATATTCTTGGAGTGAAGGCCTTTGTGGTTTTCATCACAGATTTGTTTATCCACAAACATATGTATGTGTATGTTCTATGAGTAGCAGAAACTTTAATTATATTGACTTCTTCTAGTTTCTATTTTTCTGTCTTAGGAGAACGAAGAATCAAAGGAAATAAGCATATATAATGCTGCTACAGGATGAATACAGATTGTGAATAATTGGTACGTGTTTTTTAAAAAAATAATAATTGTCATCTACCTGGAAAGGCTTCAGTTTTGACATCATGTTTTTTGTTTTTGTGAAGCCATTCTGTCAGGTGTCCCAAGATGTCTATGTTTTTGCTGACATATGAGGCCTTTAGCCCTTATATGACCACACCAGTCCTCCCGGAAGGAGCTCTGATAGTGACTACATATCTAGCTGAAATTGTTTTCAGAGGCAGAATATGGGTGTCTTCAGACGTTACGAGATCACGCTCAACCACACTGAACCACGCTCAACCCCCCCGTGGGGCCAAAGGGCCCTGAACGTCTGAACGGCAAGCGCCAGATGTTCACCACGCCCAATACCCACATGGGGTCAATTTCAACCACGCTTCCCGGGCTAGCCGGGGGAAGGTCCCGGGAAGCGTGGTCAAACGAACCCCCACCGGGTACCAAGGAAAAGTAATGTCTGGACACCAATCCCCGCACGGAACCAAACGAAACGAGCCCCAGCCGGGGACAAGGCACGCAGCGTCGCTGCCGGGCAACCAGCA